>CABFOW010001102.1:79349-144914 GCA_902141385.1 Timema californicum | reverse complement strand
CACACTGGACACGCCGGTCCACTCCCATGCCGTACACACTACCGCGGCACGCGCCACGCGAACTCCCGGACTCTTCAGTCGCGAGCCAAGAACTGCCCTGAGGCTACCGCTGAGCTTGTATTTATAGGGGTGGTGAGAGCTGAGGGTCTGGAAGCCTCCACTTCTAGAATAAAAAGGATCCAGACCCCTCCAGATGAGTCTCCGTCCTCCCCCCCACACCCCTTCGGCCCCTCTAATCCCCCAGTCAAGAGATAAGGTCGCTACCTACATGCTAGACAAGGAGGGAGACAGAGAGAACAAGGAGCGCAGCCAGGGCAAACAACAAGAGCACGCTTGTCCCGCTGTTAGGCACTAATCTTGTTACAGTATATAGACAGGCGTTCCAAAAATATATATTACCCAGGAACTGTAACACTGGTTGATAGGTTTATTAACTAGCTTGAAAATAACATTTTCTTGTTTTGGCCAAATTTTTATCAAAAATTATATTTGGCATTTAATCGGTTACAAGTTCTGTAAAGAGATCCAGTGAGAATTCATGCTGCTATTGACAACTTTAAAAAAAGGTGGTAGATGAAACTAAAAATATGCTTCCTTCTGTATTCAATATACAAGAGTAGGGGTATCATATCGAAAGAAAAGAATCAGTATCAAAATTTTCATCTGGAATAACATTTTTTCTTCTCTAGTAATAATAATTTCAACTTTTGCATCATAATTATATTTGAATATTTATTTAAATACTGAAAACTATCATGGTTTTTAATAATCTAAAACAAATCTTACAAGATGCTTTATCGTTATTCAAATTTTAAAAAACTTCCATTATTCACTTCTGGGAGGTGCCATTTTTTAACTACATTTGTTTTCTATTTACTCTATCAATATAGATTATCAACTATTGACAAAGAATAGAATAATAGATGCCCTCCCCTGCTTTATCTGTCTAAACAATACACATAAACTTTTCTGCTTCGGCTGCTTGAGGCACCCTTAAGTTAACTGAGTTCATTGAGTTCTACAAAAACTTCTTTCGTTTAGTTTGTGATGACCATGCTCATTGATAAAGGAAGGGGTAAACTGGTCTACTCACCCCAGCAGGCATTAGTCTGTATTGATAAAGATATTGCTTTGTATTCAAAACCATCTGTGTGGAGTAAAGATATTTCAGTCCAAACAGCTCATTGAACATTAAAAAAAAAGAAAATCTTGATAGCATATACTAATCAGTTTTGCATTACATGTCCAATGATTGACTAAAAAGTATTTTATGACAGCTTTAAGTTTTTTACTCAAGGCCAGAAATAACAGATAAAAAATATGGTTGTCTGTTTGAAAAAAATTAATTATCATAACTTCTATTAGATAGGTAGGTACATTTAAAAAAACACAAAAGCTTTAAAAATTCTTGTAATTATTCCTATGAATACTTTGGAAAGTGAGAGGTGTTTTTCATCTCTAAAGTTGCAAATCCTACCTAAGTACACCATAGGTTAAGAAAGATTAACTACTTTGGCCATACTGTCTATAGAACATACACTCATTAGTGAGATACCAGATTTTAACAAACTAGTATTAGAAAAATTCATTTCAAACAAAAACAGATTATATTTTTCTTCCAAACAATTAGCTTACTCATTTACTAATTCTTAAATACCTTATTTGACCATTTTTAAGAGAGTGCCCTCCTTTGAGGTTTACTCACGATTCACCACTGCTTTACATGAACACACAATTACTCAATCTCAAATTTAAAAAAAAACTTTTAGAAACACAGTGGTAAATTATTGCAGGAATAAAAATAAATTTCTGTTGTAAAAGTATAAAAGTATTCCTGAAGTTATTTTTGTCTGATAAAGGCAACACTGCTGAAATATTACTCAATTTATGTTTAAATGTGTGACTACTTCTATGATAGAAGAAAATTTCACCTTTTTGTGGTAAGATTCTTTTCACCTTTTCCTATTTCCCTAGAGTGGGCTTTCTTAGTTAAATTTACACTTATTAGTTTAACTCTTTTTTTTAACAATTTCCTTTTATTCAAAGTGTTTTTGATTATTTAATTTTTGTGCTTATTTGATTGAGGTTTTACTAAATTTTTGTCAAACAATGTTTAAGAATCGAGGAAATTAATTGGCAGGTACAAATATTACTCATGATAATGAACCAAGTAGTTAGTACCAATACAAAAGAGAGATTTTCTCTTCTATTTTAACCTTGTGACAAAATGACCACTACACAAATAATTAGGTCTGGGCCAAACTTGTCAATTACCGCTGATCATTTGCCTTATTTGATCATGTAGTTCTTTCGCTTAGTTTATTTTATTCTATCATTGACCCACAAAGTAGGTAAATTTTAACAAGGTAACCATCAGCAAAAGGATGTAAGTAGGTTGAATTGTGAATATCAATTTCCTAACACCAACACTTGTATTTGAATAATGCTGAGTTAGCCTTCTTGACTAATAGATATTTAGAGTGCTAACAACTGCTACTTCTTGAAGGACTTAACTTCTCAGTGATTGGCCTGGAAGGCAATCCAGAGAAGATGTTAACCCTTTCAAAACATTTTGGGAGGAACGGTATCTTGTGCACCAGCGAAGAAGTCGAACAGTTCGTGAGGAGCTGACGAACTGAGAGACAAATATGGATTGCTAGACTTGGATACCTCTTATCCAAGTTTACTTGATGACTATGATGTGATCTTAACGGGTTCAAGTAGAAACCAATTTACTGACAGTATGCTCCTCATGGTTTCTTAGGCCCAAATTCTCTGCAATCTATTCTATTAAAATTAGTATAGCTTTCCTAAACCATTACATTAACTGTGGTATTGTATAGACTTTTCACTCTCTTCAATAAATATCATCATTCATACTTCATATTGTGTTGTCATTGTACTACTTTTATCCTTGACCATCCTGACCATCAACAATAAAGGGGGTGATGAAGTTATACTTTGCAAAATGTAAAATGCAAAACTACATATCTACATAGGTTTTTGAATGAACAATTTTTTTTCATTAAATTCTTAGTAAACACAACAAATTTTAATGAATTATTATAATTCTTTAAAAAATTAGTGCCAAATAATTCAATGACTAAGATTCTCTTATTTGTTTTCATCTTTTCGATGAGAAGTATCTTACAATTTATTATTATTTATCATTTAAATAATAACCGGCCTAGTGGTCAGTGCAGCTGGCTACAACCCTAAGAGTCCTGGTTTTGATTCCCGGCTGATACCTTGGGTATTTTATCTGAGAGGGGAATTATTCTAATGAACACCAGGGAATAGGTTTAAGTGGTTCCACACCCTCGTACTCACTATCACAATCACCTCTTATCAGAATATGGAAATAGAAGTCATTAAATTAAGCTATCATTTAATATATATATATATATATATATATAAAATAAGTAGTTAAGGTGAAAAATTGAGTAGTCTAGTAAATATGAACTTATGTTAAGTATTTTTCGGTACTCCTTAAATATACCCTCTTATTTTTTCATAATTTCTCATGATCGGATCAACATTAGCCCAGCCCTTAAAATAATGTATTCACCAATCTTATTTATTTCACATAAAAAATGGAAAATATGTTCATTTCAATCTACAGTCCAATATTCAAACAAAGGGCACTGACAAAGTAATATGAATCTACTTTCATGTATTCATATATGATTCTCTACAGCTGTCACCTTTGATAGAGATTATAAATACCTAGTAAATAACATGAGAAAATAGTAAAATGATGTCAATTCCACAAATAATTGTCGTATTCATGCTGTTTTATAATGAACGTTTTTTATCCCACGTGTTCTGGAAAAAGTTGTGAATATACATTTTCAAAATACCAGCCTGAGATCAAGACTTATAAGTCTAGAAAACATTTGTATATATTTAATCATGTCCAATTAATTTTGTAATAAAATCTATTATCTGTGTGTTTATATTGATTATTTACTTCAAAAAATATGTTTGCACATTTGGTTTTTAGCTCAGGCTGCTTCTTTCCCTAACATTTCCTTTATTTTAGAGGCATTTAAACCTAAACAATATATTGTGTGAAACTTTTGATTCATGGGGCTTATTTTCCCCACCCTGTGTCATTAGCACTGTCTAGTGATGCACCATAGTTTGTAGTTTTCAGGCCCTTGTGTCTTAGAGAAGTGATAATTACGTACAAGGGTTTGTAAGAGGCTAATGATGAAAGTCATGTGCACAGATACTATTGGAGACAAGTCATCTTTGTTCTGCAGCAAACTTATAGAGGGAGGGGAGGATTCTACTGTCAATTAGTGAGAGAAACAAGCTTGGAAGCTAGTTACTTATTGTGCTCTATCAACAGTTATTTGTTAGGTTCAGGAATTGTGAGATATTTAGAGAAAGACAGAGATAATATTATACCCCACGATTGTTTGGGGCATATAAATGAAGGGGTAGGAAGTAGCTTGCCAAAGTCAACTATTTATCAGCCTGTGTGTTGTTAGCAACCTAAAAAAAATTAGAGATTACACAGGTGTTAAGCTAAATAACCTTTGAGGGGTGTTAAACCTAGAGAATATTTAAAGTGAACATACAAGGGGTTTCATACATAAATAATATTAGTGGGGGTTAAAACCTAGATAATCTTTAATTGGTTTTAGACCTAAAACATTTAAGGTGTTTCATAACTAAAGAATATTGTAATCCAAATATACAAACCTAGATAATCTTAAGAGGTATTAAAATAGAGAACATTTAAGAAGAGTAAACTTTTTTTTTATCTTTTACACTCTTCCAACAGGTAGTTGAATATAAAACATATAGCATGTTAGTCGGTGGACAAGCTTCCTCTGCGTTACTGTTGGGAGTGCCGGGTACTGTGCCATCAGACTACAAGTATTACCATATTAGTGTAAAAATAACATGTTTAATCTAGAATTAATCTAAAGCATCATTTTTATAATTTTTCATTCCTGTCCATCCCTAATATTTACAGGTGTTTATAGTGTTCTTGGATGAAAATTGTTTTGCAAAAAATTTTACACATGTTAATTGCTTTTTTAAGAATAATAACTAGTGTTTATAGTGCTGTTTTACTGTTTGTGCACATATACACATTATTCAAAAATAAAGGTTTTTATTATGACTAAAATAATTAAGATCATTCCAGATATATTTAAAAAAATCAGTAGTATTAGATTCTTATTTAAATAGTTACTAATAATTGCATTTGAGCTAAATACTCTATTCTAATAAAGGTTTAAGACTATGGTGCTGCTCACACTTGTGTCTCTATAGAAGTCTTTGACATGACAAATTATATTGTCGACCTTTGGAACATGAGGCCCCGGCATTCATCCATTATTGGAATTTGTTAATACACACTAATGGTATTAAGTATTAGATTGAGAATTTGATTGTCGGCTTATCTATATCTCATGAATTCAATTCATCGTTGTTTCAGCTTAGATTTTTTTAAAGTCTGTAATCTGATCGCGTATAGGTTTATCATCATACAAGAAGTATAATTTAAGAAAGTATTTTACAAAGTTTTAACATATGGAGAATTGTCTTACAATATTTACTACAACATCTGACACCCTAATTCAGTTGGTAGCATATCTGATACTGAACTAAGGGTCCCGGGTTCGATTCCTGCCATGACCGAAAAATTTATCATTGGTGAAATGTGGACTTACCCTTTCAAGGTGATGACTTAATGGCCGGGATCTGGATGTTGTGCCTGTCCTAGTCTTAAGTTAGATTATAAGGCATATGAAGCTAGTATAGGCCTAGCAAGACTGTAGTGGAAAATATATTACTTGAATAAAAAACTGACCCAGACCATAGGTTGGAAACTACAAATCTCAAAATTGTATCATGTGTCTATGGATAAATCAACGAGTTTTAAATTAAAACTTAATCCATTTAGCACCTTTGTGAGAATAAACAGACATATTTTAGTGATATTAGTCAAATGGTTCCTAACTGGTCCTTAGTAACTAAAATGGTATGAATCTGAAAATGCAAAAAAATATAAAATCAAGAGACACCACTTACATTGGTCTGTGTTGTTTTATGGAACTATTCTGTCTCAGCTTATACTTCCTTTCGCCCTTCACCTACTACCACCCTTTGCCATTTCAATAAAAAAGAGGGGAAAGAAAACAAAGAAACCTTTTATGTATTCATTATCTACATAAACTGTGACACACTATACACGAAGAGCCGGTTCACACAAAACAACTATCACTCGTGTTTAATATAGAGGTAGATTGGGGGTTTCACACGAAGCAACTAAGTTGCCCGCCACGTCAACAGTCGTTCATAAGTTGTCCACTATTGGCAATTTGTGAAAGGACAACTTTGCCCAACTGGCAACTGCTTGGTTAATCATCTGTTTATATGGTGTCATTCACACAGGGATCAATCGCCGGCCAGTATCCCAAGTGGTGTCAACCTCCAAGCACCTGTTGAAATTTATTCGTGGTACGGAAGATTATCTGGTTAGCTATCATTGGTTTGTTTTTGACTGCATTATCAAATCTTGTGCAGCGATTTTGAGATGAACCGGGATTATTGAACAAAGATAATTTTATATTCGAAGTAGAACAGCGACCAGCTATTTAGAATTTACCAGTGGGTTGATTACTCAAACAGGAAAGTAAACAGGGTGGCCTGGGAAGACATCAAGAGATTTGTTCCGGACTTTAACAAAAAGATGCAGGATGAAAATAATACAGTTGGTAAGTGTCTGCCTTCAGAATTTCTTCTATCTCATTTATGAGAAGTTCACCAAAATATGTCAATGACATTCGAAAATACTTTAAAAAATGTATTTTTTATAATAAAAGGAATTGATAAAACTCAAGAAAAAGGAAAAATAAACTCCTAAGAGTAAATTTCATGAAAAAACTAAGAAGGTTTTGGGTTGGGGTGAAACTGAGTAGGAATTTGTAACCACTTTTAAGGATGGTGTTGATACGTTGTAGACCAGAATGGTATGGTATTGTCTTAACATTTTTTTTTAGGGTCATAGTTCTCCCTGGAGAGTGCTCTGATTTGGTTATCTATTAAAGGTTTGGGGTAACCTCTGCTTTAGAAAGCTGTGGAGTTTTTTTTTCCAAACCTTAGTTCACCCCCAAGAGTCACTTTCAAATGGCCACCCAATTTCCAGAAAATTCTATCCATCTCAAACTTCCTGACCCCAAGAGAATCCAAGAAGAAAAACCCGACTACCAAAGGTGCATACCCTTGCAGTAGCACCCGTTACAGCACATGTGGAATCCACCTACCAGCTACATCCTTAAAAAGCAAAGTTACCAAATTGGAATACAAAATTTCTGATCATTACAAAAGCAAAACAAATAATTTTATATATAAACTATGTTGCAAATCATGTAATGCAGAATATATAGACCTTACTACAGGTTTTCTCAGAGAGCAAATGAACAATCACCGTTTTGACACAAACCACAATGATCCGGACAAGCCTGTACCCACAACCAGGATTTTCAAACCTGCTACACCACCAAAATATTAAGATCATTTCCCAAACAGTGCACCAGTTCTCAACTTAGACAGTGGGAACTGGTCCACCAATGGATTACCACCAGGCCTCAACAGAAGATAGTTTCTTTCCTTCTATAAGATCAACATTTTTTAAATACGGTTTTTAATATATTTTTTTTAAATAGGCCTAAATAAATACTAACCATAGCCAAGAAATTTATATTTACTCCCAAAAACAGTTGGCACAATGTGTTTGTAACAGTTTATCTTTAAATTCAAAATGGAGTAATGCAGTGTTTGTCCTCTCTTCTTTCTTCTTTATGTTTGATAAAGGCAACAATGCTGAAATAATATTCTATTTGTGTTCAAATGTGTGTGTGACTACTTCTACTATGGAAGACAGAAGGAAGAAAATGTCACCTTCATGCATTGGATTCATCCCATATTTTTCCTCTTTCCCTGGGTTGGCTTTCTTCATCAAATTTACTCTTAGTAGTTTACTTTTACTTTTTCTTTGGTTTTATAAATTTCCTTTATTATAAGATTATTTAGCCACTAGGCCACCTCATTTTTAAACATTTAAAAAAATGAATCATAATTTAATAGTAGATTGTCATTAACTAGTATAGAAGAAACCCTTTTCCAACCACTCACTAATATGCTGATGCACATAAAATACCGCACTCATCTTTTAATTTTCCTTCACCTTCCCTTAAAAAGTCACAAAAAACCAACTATGAATCCTTAAATCACAACTAAACTTTTTTTTCTGTGTACTTTGGTTATGTCGATAGTGAATTTTCTGGTAAAGGACGATAGCTGCCTCGTGTGAAACGGCTCTAACTCTAGATTTCTATGGAAACATGGGAAAACCGAAATATTATTTAAGTTCATACTGCATCTTCCCATTCAGTCTCCATAATCTTTACAAATAATAAAGTGATGTTACTTTGTGTTCCTTATTATATATTTTAAAAACATACTATAGAAATTATTTCAATCACTTAGCTGTTATATCGTAACAATATAATTTATTAACTGATAAATTAAAAAAATAAACATTTTTTGAACAATACACTGCAATTATATCAATTAGGGGTGTGTGAAGTCCACTGTTTTGGTTTGAAGCAAAGTTGAGTTAGATATGGGAAATATTATTGAAGTTTGATTATTTTTCTATTTAATTTTGATTAAAATATTATGTTGACTTTGAGTATTTATCTAACATCAAAGTAAATATAATATTTATATTTTCTTAACACTAATATTTGTAGCTTATTGCCAACATATAAATGTTATATTCACTTTACAATTGTATTAAAAACACTTTTTTTATGCATACAGCCTGAGTAGTAGAAAAACCATAAAACTATAAATTTGTTTTAATATGATTGGATTTGTGCTCTGCATGGTGTTCCACTAACCTTTCACACACAAGATAATCTTAACAAAACACAAGAGTTAACAGACGTTCAAGAACAAGAACGTTCTAGAAAAATCCGACTAAGTTAATACGGCAGGCGCGTTTATAGGTTTCAGAAGTCCAGTGTTACAAAAAAAAATTGTTTGTTTTACAAATCAACAGGAAAACTTTTGATTTTATAAATCCATATAAATCTTGCCATGTGAATTACTAAAAAAAATATGGTTCTGACTTTGAAAGTGCATGTGCATATGACAAATTTTGAAAATAATACAACCTTGATGATAATAATTTCACTCATAAATTATTCATCTAATATGTATAAATTAAACAATTTTTGTAGAATCTATTTAATTTTATTTTTAGTAAAATATCTAAGATTTTATCTAAATTAACAACAATTTTCATGTTTTGAGTACTCACTATTTGCATACATTTAAAAAATAATAATTTGAGGAATGTCATGTTCCTCGCTCATGCGCTCAACTATTTCTCAAGTTTGCCACTAGCCTACGCATTAACAGGAATTTGAATTGAACATACCAATTCATGTAGTAAACAAATTACATGGCTGCATGTGTGAATTTTAAAATATCAAAAAGATGTTTTCAATATTCAAGAAATACTTCAAAAGTTTAATTAAACACACTGAAAATAAAAAAACCTTGAATCATTTATTTTAATTTACACTTTCAAGGAGAATACATTCATCTTCAGTTGGTATCAATCAATGTTTGTGATCAAGGCAGTTAGAGGTTTAATGTTATGACCGTCTTAAAATACAAAGTGTTAGGACATTTTTCCAGTTCCACCAAAAAAAAACTGTGCTAAAACACCAAAACATAAAAATATATTTTATTTATTGAGGTAATTACAGTTCACTTTTATTTTATGTAAAATATAAGTGTAATATAATCACTAGACTTTGGATAGCAGATGAAGCTTTTAATAGCTGCCGAAGCCAAACATAGGTTGGAATCGAATATGAAGTACACCAAGATTTGATTTGGCTTCGATTTTTTTCGAAGCTTCGCACACCCCTTAGTAGGTATAATATTGAAAAAAACATTTCTTATTGTAAAGGTATAGAATTATGTACTTCAAAAATAAAAATATATTGACCTTGAGTTTTTTTAAATATAGGCAAGCTAATGATGGAATGACACATAAGTACTAAATAAGAAACTTTTCGCATGTTATTAGGTTATTCAGAAATATCTAACATTTCAAAATAAAATAAAACTAACATTTAACATGATCAAGCAGTAAGTTATATTTTATTTCAGGAAATAAAATAGTTTTTATTTAGAAACATTTTTATATAACTATTTGCGTCATTGCGTTGGGTCTAAATAACTTTGTAAGCTCATATTATAATAATATATCGTTTAAGTTTTAGGTTAAAAGGTCGCATTATATGATTCAATCAAATATATATACTTCTAAAATACAATTTGAAACGTGCACATTTGTGTTATGTAAAATGAAATGTCAAAGAAATATAATGTTAGAATTGAAAATGTGCAAAGATTCAAAAACTTTGACTTTTATCAAAATATTAGTCAACTCATAAAAATATGAAGCTTTACTTGAAAATAGATAATTAACAGCTAAAATACTAATTTATTTTCAAATTTTTGTTATTTTGTGCTTCATGTAAATTACAAAATGTTCACCTCAAAAATCTATGGTAATTGAATTAGATATTTAATACACTGGATATCATCTCTGAGGTAAGTGTCTGGTTAATATTAGGGAAAATGCATTTTCATTCCCTTATTTTTGAATGGTTAACCTGCTCTTAAATATCAGACAAATTTTGCAATGCTGTATTATCGAAGTTGCCAGTAGCTCCTTTTATTACAGAATACCAACTTCCATCATAACTGAAAGTGAGGAGATTTGACAACAGTTAACTGACAGAGGGGGAAGATCAAGCTTTTCTCCATAAGACCCGCAGTTACCTCAGCAGTGATATCCAGTGTAATAGCTTGTACAGAGAAGCCCACTTTTAAAAAACTTGTTAATGATAAGGTTTCACTTTTAACAAATCAAATTTTGACTACTTGAGAAAATCCTACTTCCCACTTTTAAAAGTTATTTAAAAATTGATTTTTTTAAAGACACAATTTTAAATTGTATTGAATACATTTTTTATCGGTTTCATATCTGCATTATTGGCATGCAAACTAAATGTCTCATCTGTCTAGTTTGCTTGTAATAGGTAGCTTGGATTTGAATCCCGGTCAGGTGTACTCGGGTAGTTTAGAATCTGTTTATTAACTAAATGATCTAAAATTATTTTAAACACTTAATTTTATTTTTTTAGTATGTCTTACTACTTGTAGAGACTATACGAATGTATTAATTACACTAATGAGTTGTGAATGAGGAAGGTTGAATTTAAAGGAAGTCCACCCACACATGCATAGAGGGAAAGTGTAAAATCATTTAGGGGGGAGGGGAACCACAGTACACTCGACCAAAATTCAAACCCTGAACTATCTGTCATTGACAATCTAGTTTATTGAGAGATTGATGACTTGGGCCATGCGGCCATCAAAGCAGGTGGGTTTCAAATTTGGTAGATTAAAAAGTTATCACCATATGCCAATAATGTTAAGGTTGCTATGAAATGGCTACCATTGACATTCAATTTGGTAATTTCACCTAAAGCCAGGTTCGATTAAAAAAAAAGAGCCATGGCCCCCACAAACTTATTTAGGAATTTATGAATAAAATTAAAATATTTTTACCTTCAAAGTGTTTACATTTGTTTATGCCCTTATAGATATTCAAGATAAAATAAAAACAAAGCTAAATTTGATACTATAATTGTTTTGTTTTACACAAATTTAACTTACTGTGATGATAAAAGTTCCTTATTTAAATGATATATTTAATATTGAGCTTTTAACAACTGATTAAAAAAAACTTGTTTAATGTTGGGGCCTCCATGGCTCAAAATCAAGTCTTACCCAAAGCTAGTGAGCCTTCTAGTAGTTCATTTACCAAGTATTTGTTTTATAACTAAAATGCCTTTTCTGTCTTGTATATTTATTTTAATATTTATAATTGTCAATTGTCAATGCATCAAGCATGAAAAAGTCAATTATTTTGCTAATAAGACATGTTAAAAGTCAAAGTTTACAAAATACAAAACAATGATATTAACCTATCACAACTATGATCCTCATACACAAGTATCTAGTATTTATTAATGGTTATATGCTTATTTAGAATGGCAAATCACAATCCTGTAATTTATTATTGAACATGGAAAAAAAGTAAACCATAAAATGAAACATCACTTTATGCATTGTGCAAATGTAGTGTGATATAGAGGTGTGCAAAGTTTTGGAATGTCAAAATCTAATGCCAAAGCTCATTAGCTTCGACTTTAACACCCACAATAACCTTTATACCTTCGAAACATTTTGAAAAAGGGAGAAAACTTCAATATATTATTAACATAATATCTCACTAAATATGACATTTTAATATAATATAATTTTATAACAGCAATTAAACAGTATATTAACGACTAGTGATTAAATTATGTCTATAATGTAAGCATATACAAATTCAGATACATTAGCATAAAATATGGTATGCTTTGTTTTTCTCTCTAAAACTTTAGCTATGTACACTTTATAGATAATTTAAAAACTATAAATAGTGTTGTGTGATGGCAACAAAAACTATGATTGACACTGGGCCAGTTTCATAGTCAGATTTAGTACGCCTCAAGTGCGAGTAGATACTAAATACAAGACGACACCTACCTAAACTTGAATGGAATGGGCCAGTTTCGCATATGAAACTGGCCCATTCCATCTCGGTCAAGGTAGGTGTCGTCTTGTATTTAGTATCGACTCGCACTTGAGGCGTACTAAATCTGACTATGAAACTGACCCTATGACTTAAACTTTCCACAAATTTAAAACTACACTTTGCGTTTTAAAAGTGACCTTCACACATTATTACTAAGAATTAGAATGTCATAAAGTTTAAATTGGTAGCTACTTGTTCCAAACACATTTTTTAAATACATTATTATAAAATTAGGGTGTTTTAAAGTTTTATTTTGCAAAAGTTTATACAAAAGAGGCTGTGAAATGAAAGTTAATACTCTAGAGCAGGGGTTAGCAAACTTCAAAATCATATGAGCTATCTTGAAAAAAAAGAAGAGATTTCAATATCAACCACACTATTTTATGAAAAAAATATTGCAATCATAACAAAAAGGAAATAAATATAGTCTTAATTAAAGGAAATGTGACATGTTTTAGGAAAGAAATGTAGTTTGAATAAAAGAAAATATAGCATTTTTTTATAACAAAGAAAGAGTTTGACAATAAAAATTTCATATAACAAAAAAATAAAAATAGATACTATAAATAGTCTGATGGGTGGCATTGGTTTCCATTTGATAGTTTGGTTGAATTAGGGGAATAATTTGTGACAGCTAATCTTAAACAATTTTCTAGGTTAGAATCAGTGTGTCTTGTTCGATATATATTCTTTATAAAATTCATGTTTGAAAATGCTGATTCACTTGAGTATTTTGATACAAATAGGCATGATACTTTCATTGCAATGTTTTGTACTAGGTTGTATCGTTATTCATATTTCGCCAAAAACCCAATCTTTTGAATGCTCAATAATATAATTATAACCTAGAAATACAATATATTTTTTGCAAACTGCAATAAAACTGCTATCGGTACCTGTTAAAGCTGATGCTCCATCGATGTTGATAATGAGCAGTTTGTTCAATGGGATATTGTTTTCATTAATAATAATAGTAAAAAAAAAAATTAATAGTCGGTGACCTGGCAGTCTAGGTGTAAGGTGTCAGACTTCTGTTCTGGCGGCCGGGGTTCAATCCTCGGTCCCGGCACAGATTTATATAATTACCAAACCCTTCCTTCATCTCTGACAAGACATCTTGTGAATGTGGGGAATGTCAGGCCTCCACTGTGGTTCGGATTCCACGTTAAACTGTAGGTCCTCCATTTCATCTCACAATCACCCTACCATTACACATTAGCGTAAGTGCATATAACCCGAACGAGTAGTAAGACGTGGTGATAATAATAATAAAATTTTTAGTAGACTTGTGAATGTCTGAATGATCCTTTGAGTGTCAGTTCAAACATTCCGTTTTGATATAAAAAAAAATTAACACCATAGGCACAAATATTTCCAATTGAACGTTGTCAACTGTGTTGATGGATTCATCCAGTTGCATTGAAAAATAGGTGCAAGACTTTAGGTCAGTTTTTACCCGAGAAACTAAATCACTAGCCATAATATCTACTCATCGTGTAAAAGTTCTAGCTGATAATTGCAATGAACTTATTCCATTTATTATCTCTGATTGATTTTAAAGTCATCAAACAAAGAATAAACAGCCTCCGAGAATGCTTGTTTTATGTATTTTCCATCATTGAATGGTTTTTCCTTGATGCCTACTAGTTTGCTTACACAAAATGATGCAATAGTAGCCATTTGTAAACATCATCTGCTGACCTCTAAGGTGGAATTTCAACTCTTGTACTTTCCTTTTTCTTGACTCGCAGTTTAAAGGAAACCCACTAATGTTTCGATGTTGTGTATTAAAATGTCTTTTAAGATTTCCCCTTTTGCATAGTAATACACTGGAATGGCAAATGAGACACATAATCTTTTCATTTATACTAGTAAAAAATAGTTTTGAGTTCTCATTCTTCATGAAAATGTTATTTTTTGGATTTTTTTGGTACACTACAAATAGCACTAATTTCAATGATTACCATTTTATTAACTGAAACAAAAAAAAGTTTCTATGACAGCACGAATGATTATGAAAATAAAAATATTACAAGGTGTAGCTTACTTGGCATGCTGGTATGATTAACGACTGACTGGTTACTGGTCCCTGGCTGCTGCACTGGCAAGTGGCATGATATATAAATGATGACAGGGTGCATTAGCTATGACCTTGAAGGGCCTTGCATCGTCGCACTGCCCCATTGCCACTGGTAATTTTTTGTATTATTTGTAACCAATGATCAGTTTTCGAGCAATTATTATATTATTCTACCGCTACATTTTTAAGACATTCACAATTGACTATAAGATGTGTCGGGGCCAACCATTTGCTGACCCATGCTCTAGAATTATCTAAAAATTGACTGTAAAATGTTAGAAGTATTTGAGCTTATTTTAAGGGATATCCCCTTTCAGGTTTAATTTTGTAAATTTTTTCTTTAATGAACAAAATCAGCTGACCTTTTGAACTATGTTAAAAGAAGGCTAAATTGTGTTATAAAATACAAATGTACAAGAAATTGATAACAATGGAAAAATATTATTTAAACATTGTACAAGTAAAATAAAATTTCATGAATATGATATATTTATAAGGAAAAGCTCTTTTCGCTTTATTAGGTAATTATATTATATTTGGAAGAAGGTACATGAAAGATAGATAGCAACATATAAATAAAACAAACAAAATATGGCTTTTACAATGAAAAGAACACAGTTCACACCTTACATTGCTACCAACAGACAAAGAGGTGACGGCTGCCTTTTGAAGAAAATCACCTGTTATCACCCAATCCCCTGACCTAGGTTTCATTTTTCATTCTATCAAAACTCATCAGGAAGGGATATGAAACCTGCAACACAACTTCCTAAAAGAGGAAACAAAAAAAACAAAAGGCAGCAATGTAAAGTGTGAACCATGCTCATCTTTTCATTCTAAAAGCCATCTTGTATTTGTTCATTTTATGTTTTGACGCAACATTCCTGTACCGTCTTCCAAATATAGTTCCACATGCAATGCTACAACTTCTCATGCAGGCTACATTAGTTTAACATTTACAGAGCGCTTTGTTTAAGAATATAGCTACCCACTAATGGTAGACTTTTTGGTGACTATGTTGTGTGCCTATAATAAAATCTTGAATTCTTTATTTCTCAAATCCAAAATTTAATCTCTGAAAATGTACATTTTAAGTCAAGTAAAAAGAATGAAAAGTGAATTTAGAAATATTTTTTTAAAGGTTTGAAAAAATTGGTATTTGTTAGTTTGTTTATTTGCCCTATCTACTACATTTTAAAGCACAAGAGGGCACTTTGGGGGTATATTAGTTATTTTCAAATGAATTTTTGTTTATTTTTTTGTGATTGCCAGTTTTTGAATAACCTTAAATCACCCCATATGCTAAAAACGTTAAATAAATTTTAGAGTTAATGACACATAGTAAAAGAGAAAATGAGGAATTCTGCATAGAATTCTTAGAATAGGGGACATGTCGGCTTAGCTTTAATCGATTCTGTGTGAGAATGTATTTACACGGTGCCCAGCATTTAAGAGGTAAACTTTCATGTTGTGTGTCCTCAACCTGGCACCTTTGTCCCTCAATGTTTAATGTACAACCAGATCTAAAAGACAACATTTTTAATGCAATAAGTGAACTTTAAGATTTAATTTATTGTGTCAAGATAAACAAACTACACTAAACAAAGATAACCAATGTTCTCCAAAGTAATGTCATTTAAGTGCAAAACTGATTTAAGTCTGTGATATATATTATTATTATTATTATTATAATTTATACAATACCGTATTTACATGATGAAGTGCATTAATACCTGCACAGGTAAGGACACAGATTAAATGTCAAGCTCATCTAGTCTAATTTTCTGGTGGGAGGGAGATTTTGGTTCAAATTCATGTTGTTTGCACTAATAGTGGTTTCTCCTATTGTCCTACACAAAAAATGTGAGTTGCCACTAAATCTTACCTCAATAGTATAATTAAATGCAGATAGCTCTTAATAGAAATATGATGTGGAGCAAAGAAAGTGCCTTAATTTTCAACAAAGGTTCCAAATGTATCAATTTAATTGGCAACATTGTCAACTTGTGTTTTGCAAAGGAAACAACATTTCAATATTTTTAATTTAGATTTATAAATGCCGGTGTAAAGACTAAATACTGGATAAGTTAGATTTATGGTCAACTACGCCAGAAATATATATAAAAATATATTAATTTAAAAAAAGTATGAATTAGTACAATTCAAATAGAAAACTATATCATAAATATTCAATGAAAAACATGTTGCCAATTTTTTTCGTCTATTTTATTTTTCATTTGTTGATATTTTAGTAATGAAATATCGAATCACTATGATAATTAATATAAGAACTGTACAAGTTTTAAATACAACGATTTTGAACTAAAACAAAGTCAAGATTACACCAGGAGTTTTTGCACATTCCATTGAATAAAATAAGTTTCTCAGAGCTTAACAAAATTTACCTAAATTTTTGCAATGCTAAAACTTGGGTAGATTTTGATTTGTTCGAGGTGTTAAATTTTGAAGGTCGTCCAAAGACTTCTTTGCAGCTGAGGAAATGTCATCCATAGACTTTCTCGCAGAGTTGGTGATTTCATCCAGGGACTTTTTGGTCTGCATCAAAAGCTCATCTGTGCTCTTCACTGCAGAATTAGCAAGTTCCTTAACTTCTGCATCAATTTTACTTATTACCCACTCTATCGCTTGCCGTCCCTTGAACAAATTTAAGATACATTAATTTGAGCTCTTTACAGCAAATTACATATAATTTTAAAAGGTTTAAATAATAATGTAACTAAATAGTCATAAGCATAAATTTTCAAAGAGCAAGAATGGCAAAGGAAGTCCAATAAAACTTAAAAATTAATTTTTTCAACATAAGGTTTGATTTATATTATGTCACTTGTAAAAATACACCCACATCTTATATATTATCATTATTATTAACAACCTTAACAAACTGAAAATAGTTTTTAAAACTATCACTAAAAATTAGTTTCAAACAAGAGAGATTACAACCATGAACCTACAAATGTACAAAATAAACATT
Source organism: Timema californicum (assembly GCA_902141385.1). Taxonomy (NCBI): domain Eukaryota; kingdom Metazoa; phylum Arthropoda; class Insecta; order Phasmatodea; family Timematidae; genus Timema; species Timema californicum. The sequence continues at coordinate 127,082 of CABFOW010001102.1, read as the reverse complement.
AATATTAAATTGAATTAAAGGTATCAATGATATATAATATAAACAAGTCTGAGAAAATTATTTGATGAAAAATACCTAAAGATAAAGTTGATCAGTTTCACAAATTGTCTCAAAGAATTCACTTTACTATCGGTGATCAAAAAATATGTTGCATAAACAGCTAAAAGCCCCACCCAATTTCTTGAGTCAAAATATATATTTTTGACACAAAAAAAAAGTATAAATATAGCCATTAGCCACACAAATATCACAATACTAGCATTTTTATTAATGGTTTTATCAAATAAATAAAAAGAAAAAGTCCTTAATCTCCCATTAGTGTATTTTATACAATAATCATATATTTACTGTTAGTTTTATTTATGAAAGAATAATAAACTATTAAAGAACAAAGAGCAGATGCTCGCCACTCGAGATATAGACCGGAACTAACAAAGACGGACGCTTTGGTGACGTCATCAGAGAAGTGGCTTCATAAATCTTAAAGTAGAATAGTTACTAAACCCGTGTTTGCTGTTACAGGCCTAGTTAAGAGAATGTTTATTTATTATACACAACATTTACCTTGTGTAAAACAATTAAATATTTTATTTCTGCAATAAAAAATGTATTTATTAAAACCTGACAAAGACTTTTCATTATTAGTTCAGGTGCGTTTAAAAAAAATAACAAATTACTTTTCCAGCATTGAGTGATATCTTGCTGGTGAGCATGTCTTCGACATAGCTGTTTAGAGGGACTCCTTGGACTGTAACCATTGCTTCCTGCTTCAGGAGTGTCTTGGTAGGGTCCTGCGGATGGCTTTCATAGCTCACAGTCTCGTCTACAGCAACAAACCGGCAGAGCGTCAACTGAACATAAAAAAAAAGTTTCTAATTAGTTTATTATAAGTTGGTAGAATATTGCTTGATAAAGTATATGATGTGTGTATTTATATGTCTGAAAAACAAATTATTTTAGTAAGCTTCAAACATGAAACTTTGGTAACTTTACTCTTTTCACCCATTTAAATATAAATTTACCAATATGTATTTAAAATATATCTCTATAAGGAAAACCTCTTTCCGCTTTATGAGATAACTGTATTATATTTTTAATAATATACATAATATACACTACATTACAGTTAAACATAATAGTCAGTCTCCTTCTTTTGTTACATTTCCATAGTCATATTTTATTGGAAATCTTAGGGTTACTTTTTAGTGAAAATTTTAGCATAACATTCTGTGTTGGTAATTAGTATGGGTGTCTCATGGTTTATTTTGAAATCTGGATATTAGCCTACCTATTCTTTATTGCTAAGTACAATAAAAGCGAGGCCCCGATATGCGTAGAAAAACCGATATAATAAAATATAAACAAATAACCTGACTTTGGGACAGCTATTGATCATACCATTCTCATCTTGTTATATGTTAAAAAGTTTACCTATGTGAGGGTGGCTAGTACATTAACTTTAACAATATATTTAAAGAATATGATACAGGTTGGAACAAGATTAAAAATAAATCATTAGACAAATTTATTTTGATAGAAAAAAATTGTTTTATTTACAAACTTATACTTCATTCACGGTAGGAGTTTACCTCTGAAAGGTCTTTTTTCCTACCAATATCCTACTATGTAATAGATTTCTGGTAGGGAAAAAGGCCTTTCAGAGGTAAACTCCTACCGTGAACGAACTTTATGACTTATCTCTTCACTAGCCAAATATGATAGTTTCAAAACACCACAACTTTTTCAAGTATTAGAAATGGTGAGGAAACGCTTAACAATGTAACCTTTCATAATAATTATAATTGTCGGTTTCGACAAGGTCGTAGACAAATTGTTTATTTATTTTAAATCTTTGTAATTGATTTCAACATGGTGGCACGCACAAACTAGAAGCATTTAATGCAGTTAAATTATATATATATATGTGATTTAACTGAATTAAATGCTTCTAGTTTGTGCGTGCCACCATGTTGAAATCAATTACAAAGATTTAAAATAAATAAACAATTTTTCTATGACCTTGTCGAAACCGACAATTATAATTATTATTATAGATATCTCTCTCTCTCTCTCTATATATATATATATATATATATATATAGAGAGAGAGAGAGAGAGAGAGAGAGAGAACATAAATATAAATGTTATTTTTACAATGATCTACTATAAGTTTGAAAACTGCTGGCTTTTTATTTCCAGGATATAAGTTATCATACAAATGAATGCTTCCAATGTGCATTGTGTTAGGAGTAATCTCAGAGTGGTCTCCAAGTAGTGCCAAAATGGGTTAGTTGGGAGACTCTTGTGGAAAAAAAATGGACCAATTTTTGTGGATGTGTAGATATAATAATTTACTTACATTGTGGTTTCTTAATTTGAGAGATTTCTCTTTATATAAAAATGTGTTTTGTAACAGTAAAAATATGTTTATAATGAATGATGAGTGAGAAGTGAATGTTTTTATTTATGATAATTATCAGGAATAAGAATTCAATAACACCTGCTACAGCGGTTGCGTGGTCTAATGTGCTACTCTCGTGTTAGACTAGACTGCTGAAGATGACGAGATAGAGGTTCGATCCCGGTTAAGTGCACTGAGGGTGGTTTTTACCTAAACAGTTTTCTACTCTCCTTCCATGCAAAGTTGGGTGCTTTTCTTCTCAATTAAACCTTCCTAATCCCCAAACCATTGGTGAAATTAGTAGATAGGCATTCAACCCAAATGGGCAGTAAGATGTGGTGCTAAATAAAATTCAAAATCAAGGCAAGTGTTTGCATTTAATAAATTTTAGCCAATCTAAGCCATAAAAAAAACATTTATTGGTTTTTCAACATGATGTAGAACTGGTATTTCTTAAATGGTTAAATTTTCAGTCAGATATATTTCCAATCTTATTACAACTCAAACCACTATAAAAATATTTTCCTGACTAAAGGAATAATATGATCATACAATTGGTGTTTAAAAATTATGGCTAAACATCTCAAATAACTCTTACATTATAGTCTACAATACTCTAAGCAAGGTGAACTTATGCAAAAAAAACTTTTCATCTTTCAGGATTATTATATAATTAGTTTCTATCTGAAATTGATTTGGTTCCCAAAGAATTGCATGGGATGCCAACATATCAATTAAATGTTCATCAAAAGAAACATAGTCTGTTATACTGTACACCATGTTTATTTTTATAATATTGACCAGCACCATAAACAGAATAGTTTTGAAATTACAGGTACCTACTATGAAAATATTGTCTTTGATCAGACATTTTAAAAGAAGTATAAATGATGGTATGCTTGAAGCCAGACATTAAAACTATAGTAATTGTAAAAGTGGCCCTAAATGTATTAAGGTATTATAAAAATTAACCATAAATTTGAAACCATTACAATAACCATATATAATTATATTTAAATGAAACCTACATATGCCTTTTCAGTTCCACTATGGTATAAGACTAATGTGAAATCATACAACATAAGGTTGGTTGTTCCCTTTCATGATAAAGAGAGTGCATTAAGTCTCAAACTTCAAATCCTCATTCATATAATAACTCACTCAGCCTTGCATGTGGTGAAGATTCATAAAACAGTATGTATGTATACATATGTGCGTGTGTGTGTGTATATATTACTCTGTAAATAAAACCAACATTTTTATGCTTTTGTTTCAAAGCTCACCCACACACAACACACTAACATGTATCTTTCACATTAATGTCGTCGAACAGGACCTTTTTACTTTCCCACTACAGAGTTTACACACAAACACATATAGATATATGTAGACCTACCTCACAAATTAACAATGAAATGGTCCTGTTCCTTTAAATTAGAACCAAGCACCATCAAACATGCAATGAAAAAATGCATTACATGGTCCCATGGGTCGCTCTCACAATAGAATTACCTGCCGAAGATTAGAAGATTGGAGTTTTAATCCCGATCAGGTGTAGTGAGGGTATTTTTTGCTAAATGATTTTACATTATACCTGCACCTCCACCACTGAATCCAAACTCCATCATTCCTAGTCTAATAGCATATATACGTGGATAGCCTAAATGGGTAGTAATATGCAGTGAACAAAAAAAAAGGGACATTTAATCCTGTTCTGTACCAAATCAAACATACAAAAACTATTCGAAAAGAAAACTTTATATGCTCATTCACTAGCAATGAGAAGCGCGAAATTGTGTAGTTTATCTATTTCCTTACAAAACCAAAGCCATTAAATGACAAGTTTATCTTTCTTCGGACTACCGCTAGCTAAAATCATAGAGTAGTATGATAAGCTATGTAAAAATAGATACTTTTTAAACCAATTACTCTTGGGAACTCACATTTCTAGTCTTCATAACCATGTATTTTGCTTGAGGGTTTACTTCAGAGCGTTCACTTGCATAGCAAATGTTAGTTGAACCTACTATCTGAAACAAGCAAAGATACAATTCCACATATTAATAGTTACAATATATATATTTATAAAAAACATAAAATAGAATTACAAATTTAATTAATAGATAATTTATTTTAAGTTCTGAGCTTCTAAAAAAAGCTATTACATAATATAGTACACACAAATATCTAAACCATGCATAAAAAACTACTAACACAATAATAATCTATTAAGTTCAGATAAATTCTAAGAAAGCTATTACAGTCCAATTTACAAAGAAAAACCTTTTAAAAACTACAAAAACATTTTAATTCAACATTAATAACATTTTACTATATTATTAGTATTATTTTAAAGGTATTTGTAGTGTTTATCAAAACTAACACCAGAAGATAATATGACTTGACATGAGATATTAATATGTGAAAGTAGATCTAGTAGCTGTTGTGTCAGAAAAGATTTTTCCTAATAAATTTTGACTGTACACACAATAACACAAATTTCTAAACAATGTAAATTAAAAATACTAATTTAACAAAGTGATAATCTACTAAGTTCAGAACACTCCAGATATTACATGCACATACTATTTAAAAACCTTTTTTCATTTATTTAGCTTAAAGTATTATTTCAATCAATGATTCATTAAGTTATTTATAAAATTAATTACATTAGTCAAAAGTCATAAGCCACACTAATAAAGTTAAATATTTGAAACAAATATATTATGATGTGTTAGTCGCAAGATTGTTTTACAACAAATGTATAACTAGAGAGTAAATTTCCAACAATGAGTTTAAACAACAATGTGATAAAGAGAGTAGTAAATAGTTTAAGTGAATGTGGCAGTGTATGTATCGATGTGATCTTACCCCAGTTGAACGTCATATAGATGCATCGACCCACCATGAGAAATGACTGCTGACATTGAAGATGGAGGGATGGGTTAAGTTTTAAAAAAAAATCATTTTTAAATTATTAGAGCTCTTAAGACTCATATAAGACTACTTTTGTGCCCTCTGGATAAAAAAATTTGTAGTTCTTAGACTACAAGAATTATTGTTGAGAACAAATCACAGTTAGATAATTGTTGGATGTTTTATTATATTTTTGGGGGCTTTGCTAATAAAATGTTAATAAACATGTTAATTTGGGCATGCTTTGGTGGAGCTAAAATTATAAGACCTAGATTCACAACTCATAAACTAGATTTTTTAACCTAATTAGACCTAATTTCACTAGGCCAAAATTTATAAAACCTAGACTTTACTATATCTAGTATTATGATAACTAAAATTATGTTTCCAAAAATGTATTTAAAGAATCCTTAACTGCCCAAACAGTAAGTAGAACTAAAGAAACTGGACCTAAGCTTCATAAGAAATTACTTTCACTGAAACTAATTTCAACAACTCTTTCTATATAATTGCCCATTCTCCCTTCACACAAATGCATGTACATTTCCTCTACATTGTTAAACTTCCTCACTCCATTAGTCTAAATATGCAGATACAGTTCGCTTTTTAGGGGAGGCCTTATTTGAAAGCTAAAAAATTTACTCCATCCACTTACCTATGCTCCTAGGTCAAATCATGTTATATGCAGCTGTCACTTTTGATAAATAGATATTATCAATATCTATAAACACCACTAATAAAATGTTATTAATTTTGGTCACAATAAAATATGTTTGTATTTTATAGAGGGGCCTACCTAAGAAAATTGAATTGTAGCCAGGTCAGCTAGAAAGAGTGAGCACACGGCAATAAGGACATAGAGTAATATTTATCCAGTTTGTACTTGATGACATTAGTTTGACAAACCACAATAAAGACATTGTAGAATATTTATCCAGATTGTACTTGATGATAGAATGGTTGGACCAAAAGCAACGAAGATATTGTGGAAAACCTATCAAAATTGTACATTATGACAGGCTGGTTGGACCAACAACAATGAAGATATTATGGAACATTTATCCTAATTGTGCTTGATAGTAGATTGTATTAACACAATCCCACAACACTTTCCATTTAAATAAATTATTCAATGCTTTAAAGAACAATTTAATAAAGAAAGAATTAAGAGAGTATCTCAGAACAATAAACAATATAATGAAGAGAGCAATAAGAGAATGCCTCACAACATTATACTGAACAAAACTATAAGAGTATATTTAACAACAATATGTGACAAGAGCAACAATGGTTGGAATTTCCAACAACGCCTATCAACAACAATGCAATAGAGCAGTAAGTGTGTAATCCATAGCAATGCTTTACAACAATGTGATTAAAGGAGCAGTAAGTGTAATTCCCAACTTTTTTTAGGGGTGTGTGAGGTACAATTAATTTTTCGATTTGAATCTAATCCAATTTGAACTATGAAAATATAGTTTAAAGGTGTATAAATATGCAATCTATGTATTACATGTGACATTCCATATAAATTATAATAATATATAATATAATTTATATATATATATATGTGTGTGTGTTTGAATATTTATTTTAAACGTTTTGTGTTGGAAAAAGTAGTTTATTGTATATACTTATATAGCTTTATACAGTAAATATTATTTAAAATATGTTTTATTGATTAAAAGGTTTAATATATTTTGGGCTAAGCTGATGAATCAAGTAGACATCCAAAATATGCAATTCAATTATCGCCTATTTTTCTCACCTAACAATAATTAGTAATCTATATAGCTGTTCATAATTTAACATAATCGTTTATTTAAGAATGTATCATAAGTAGCCTATGGCAATGCTTTGTAGTTGTCTTGGCTAAGTAAAGTTTAAGCTGACACATAATAATAGTTTTTGAAGATATTTGCACCCCTAATTGTTTTACATCAGCAATGAAGAGGAGAATTAGAATAAAACAATGATTTTGAAGAAAATAACTTTGTCTCAGTACACACTACAAACATAGCCCTCATTTCTAAAAGATGTATTAAGAGTTTCAGGATTACTGGATTAGGGCTACATATTTTACACGCAAAAAAAGTTTGTGTAGTTGACAAATTACAATATTCCAATTATTTAAGAAATAAAGAGTTTGATAAAATTCATAAATCTTTTAAAATATTCATAATTTATTCATATATGTAAAACTTATTATTAAATAAATAAAGATACAATGACAAGAAAAAAATTAATATGAAAAATTTGTCATTGTATGCATGAGCTTTCTTCACATACTGCATTGTGATTTTTCACAATACGATGTAAATGAAAGCCCACATTTTCATCAGCATTCCTAAGATTATGTTAATATGTGACAATGACCTTCATTTAATCTGATTCAAGTCTGTTAGTTGGTTACATAACACTACAGAGTCAGCTTGCCAACTTGTGCTCTAAAATAATGTATGTAGACTATTGGCTAAAAGCCAAGGTTACCTTGAGAAAAATGGGTTCATAACGTTTAAAAGACTATGCTCAAAGTTTAAAATAATACTTTTCTGCAAAAGATCAGAGCTCAATAATTTATATTAAGTTTAACAATTTAATATTAAGTTCTAAAGGTCTGTTTACACTATGCAACAAAACATGTTAAAAAGTTGTTTTGCAGCATGTTGCAATTTAGTGTTTATACAACTTTTTGTAAATAAGTGAAAAACGAAAATTGGCATTAAACACGTAATCAGTTTGCATCATGGCGTCTGAGGAGGATGTCCTACTTGCGGTCGCAGCTTGTGTTGTGTTGTTTAATCAAAATTATAGGGCTTGGTTGCAAAGTGTAAAGGACCTTAACAATTTAATAAGGAATACTGGACAATAGGCAAAAACAACACCATGTTTTCGAATATTGGCTACACATCTCGAGTAGTTTGGATATTTTCTTTCCAAAACTTGAGCCATGCAACATTTTTATCTAAAGCTTGTTAGTTATTCTTTAATCAAGTGTGTGGGGCATTATAGGTGCATTGTGCATGTGTAAGAGAATGTGTTTTTTAAACCTTAGTCACCTTTTTTTAAAGTGGATTACTTTGCTGAGGAATGCAATAAACAGTCTTATTGTCGGGCAAAATGGCAAAGGGAATTAAAACATTCAAAACTTGTTAACAAGCAAAGCTTATTTATAGACTTACTGCTTATAATTGTGCTTTTTGTCACTTCATCTCATCAATTATTCGGGCAAGACACATTTCAATCATGCTAATGAGATTTTTTTAGCACAGCGTCTAACCACATGGTCAGGTTATAAGCTTATGTACTAATTACCTTCATGTGTTAGGAATGAGGAAGGTTGAACTTAGAGGAAGCATACCCGCATTTGTATGGAGGGAGAGTGGAAAACCATATAGGAAAAATCACCTTCAGTAAATATGATCGAGATGTGAGCCCCGATCTCCCTCTCAGTGGCAGTCTAGTCTATTGCAAGAGTGATGCCTTAGACCATATGGCCACTGGTGCAGGTTGAGTTATGTTGAAAATGGTAGAATTTAGAGGAAATGTGCACTTTGTTTACCCCGAACAAGCTTACCTTAAGGGATTAGATGGAATACACTATGATATAGCTTTTAAGATAGGATCCTAGTGAAATCCATCAAGACCCATCCTTTCAATGAAATAGGAGTATACCTGTATTTGTATAAAGAAAGATTGGAAAATTATTTAGGAAAAAAATATTGGTGACCCCAACCAAAGACAAACTGATATAAACATACCCATTGTCAGTGACAAACTGATAAAAAAAATACCCATCATCAGATAAAAACTGACAAACATGTCCTTTGTCTGGGACAAAATGACAAACAGGTCCATCATCATTGACACACAAACATGTTCATTGTTCTTTAAGGATGTGTACAGCTGCAACAATGTAGTACAAGGAGTCAAGTTCAAATCTCAGTTGAGTGTATTGAGGCCGATTTTCATGATGTATTTATGACTGTGGTTAGCCCATCCTCTCTCCTCGCAAATGAAGATTCACTTCCTCTAATCAACTGCATCCCTACCCAAGGAATAGGCTTGATCACTTTATTTCAAAATGGGCTATCCTCATTTTATTACACTAATATGGTAAGGACAAATAAATCAGAATTTAGTGTTTTGTCACATTTGTATGGGAAAAGAGTGAAAAACCTTTGAGGAAAAATAACCAGACTTGGCTAGCTTGGCGTTTATTTTGTGCGACCACCACTGCAGGTTAAATAAATTCATTAAGAGCATTCATCATAGCAGGCCCAACTCAGCTCCCAGCTCGCATTTTCGTTTGTGTGCGTGCGCACTAGAAGTATGAGAGTGAAAAGAAAAGGTCAAGAATAAGCCAGATATGTGTGAGTGCATTTGTATTTGAATGATTACTCAAAATTGTCCGAAGTGACAGTGGGGGACAAAGCGATAAAGTTTCTGGTTGATATCTAAAGTATGTCCCTTTTATGACAGAATGTAGATTTGTGCACAATGCTTAATTATCTGCGAGGCCATTTTTAAATGTTCAAAAACTGCTTTTATAATGCAGTTTTTATGCATATACCATTTAATATTTAAAAAAATGTTATTTATTAGAAACTTCTGTTAACTCTTTATTACCATTAATAATTAATCAAATATGATTCACATGCAACAGTGTTCGTGTAAATTTAAGATTTCTAGCCGACCGTATCACAAAAATAATGTTTTCTATAGTAAAAAGACCACCCCTAACTCGCGTTACCTACACTCCCACCTTAAAAAATAATTGCATAGCTTTACTCCTCTCCCCCTTTTTTTAACGGGATGGAAACGGAATGCCCGCCCGCCTCAAATGGCTATCTAATAACCAGCTGAGTAATACCACGGGATATGACGTCATTGTTCGTATGTTTCATAAATGGCGATACGCGATTACAACTTCAGAGAGAACAGCTGGTGAACGTGTAGTGTTTCAGTCATCTGAGAGCTGTATATAATCAACCAACACAACTGCATCTGTCAAGTTCACCGGTGATACTACGATGACAAAAGAGTAATGACGAATATCTACGAAACTTTACAAATAAATAACAATCTTTGCCCCGTGGCTTTTGTCTAACGTCAACGATAACACACTCCCACTTCCACCCCCACCCCCTCCTAAACCTACAAGTAATCCTTTAAGGATAAAAAGAGAGGCTTATACTGCGTTGAAACAAACTGTAAACAAAAGATTTATTTGTCCAGAATAAATCAAATGTCACTTCAGTTGATTTTTTCACACCCCAATTTTCTTACGAATGGACATATCTGACAGCTAAAAAATAAGCTACTAGAGCTACTTTATCGCATTATTATGTAAATTAATGTAATCTGCAGTTGTCACTTTGGATGTAAATTATCAATATACCTACCTATAAAATAAAACTAATAATATATTAAAATGTTATCAATGTTGGTAAAAAAAAGGTATTTTCTAAAAGGTATTCCAAATGTCCATTGTTAAGAAAATCGAGGTTACATTGGTAATTTCAAGAGTTCTTGAATATCTGTCATTAGCATCGCGGCATTTGAGCAGAAACGTTTTAAATGAAGAAAGAAAAAAAAATCTACCCAAACTACGTAAAGCCCAGCCCATGACAGATATTCAAAATCCGTTGAGATTATGTGTAAAAACGGGTGTGTAGCTGTACTCTAATCCGTTCGTGCCGATGCTGGAATTGTGGCTTTTATTCTGCGGTTATCTTAAGATGATGTAAAATGACACGCTACACCGGCTTTGATTTGTAGGTATCCGCTTCGGAGGCCGCATGGTCTAAAAAGGTATCACTCTAGCAATTTAGGTTGGACTGCCGATGACGAGGAAATATGGGGTTCGAGAACCGGTAGGGTGTAGTGAGGGTGGTTTTCCAAAGTATTTTTCTTTTCACTTTCCCTTTATGCAAATGTATGTACACTTCCAGAAAATGCAACTTTTCTTATCTCTGACACATCAGCGTAGTTAGTACATATGCTTATAACCCGAACTGGAAGTTGCACGCGCTGCTATAAGTAAAGGAAGATAAATTGAGGCATTGACCTTTGATCCTTCACACAAACCCAATATCGCAACAATAGACAGTACATTGCTCTAGTATTGTACTTTGTTTCCGTGTGCACCACGACTCGCCCATCATCCTGGGGTAGGAATGAGGAAGGTAGAGTTGAAAAGAAATTAACACAGATTTGCGTGGATGAAGAGGGAAACCATTTAGTTTTAAAAAAATACCTCAGTTGATATGGCTGGGATTCGAGCAAAGATCTCCTCGCCGCAGGAAATCCAGACTAGACAAGCTCAAACGTTTAGAGCACGTGTCTACAGATGCGAGTTGTTAAGAATGTAAGCTCAATTCACAATCAATGGTTCCACACCAAAACATAATGTTATTTTAATCAATATTTACTAATCTTTTCTTAGGTAAATTTGTATACACAAAAGAGAAGTACATCCTCTACAAATTGTTTCCTCATACCGCCTGCACATAAGTCTTCATAGCAAGGTTACCCTGATATATAGGGAATGTATCAAAGGATGTCGTCCTGGTAAAAAGGTTGAAAAATATTACTTTAAACAAATGTGCGATATAGCCCAATTTTCTTACGAAGAGCCTTCTGAAATAACTGTTTCCCTACCAGAATCCTACTAGCATATAGAGTATGATTCTAATTTTTTTAAAGGCTTTTAGAAGGTTTTTTTGTAGGAAAATCGAACTATAGGTATGGCGAAATTTTGTTGGTATGTAAATCATGATCGTAGTTTTTTTTAGTATACCAGTGTTCGGTGACACACGCACAAAGGAACAGGAAGTGGTTCCTTCACTCAATGCTATCAGTTGTGTGAATAGGCGCAATAACCTCAGAAAAGTAGAGGGGGTAACCAATAGCTAAAAATAGATGGCCAAAAACGCACCCGCCCCGTATTCAAATCTACGGATATTTAAATATTTCATAGCAATTATTATTACTATTCCCTGCTCAGTTTCTTACCACCCATTCGGGCTCTATGCATTCAGTGTGGTAGGAATGTGTAGCGTGGAGTGGTTTTTTTAATATCCCTGGATTTGCATGGCAAGAAAATGGGAGAATACGAGTACCCTAAGGAAAAACCATTCCCAGAACACCGGGCCAGGATTATAGCTCCGACCTCCTCTTCACCCGCAAATAGGAGACTATGCGAGCTTGACGTTGAATCAGCACGCCCACCTGTGCAGATATTCACCACAATAAAGTTAATCACCACCATACCACCATTTAATTGATGAGAGAAAAAGTGAAAGTGTACGGTAACTGTAGGTAATCCATCAAATTATATTCTAATTGATAAAAATATAAATCAATAGAAAGAGAAAAATAAGACAGAAATTAAGTTATTGATATAAATTATAAAGATAATATAATTAAGTCTACTTGTCATAAAGAGTATATGGACTATTTAGCAAAATTGTTAATAAAACAAGAATTAAGTAAAATCATTGATTGTGATAAGGAAGAGAGATTGTGCATTGAGTCTAAGGATTGTGATAAAAGAAGAAAAAAAAATTAATAAAAGTTAAAATACAATACATGACATTATAAACACACATTAAAAATGTGATTCAGAGCAACATATATATAACCAAAAACAAAAAACATATTAAAATACATGTATTAAAGATATGAGTTAAACTTTAAAGTTAAAGATGAAGTGTATAATACTGATAAAGACAATAAAGTTATAATTACAAAAAAGGTTAATTGAGTTTGTTTGAAAATTGATGCCTATCCTTTTATAAAATTTTTATAAGTTTGCTTATTCTTGTATTTCAGGAACTTATAAGTTCATAATTCAATAAACCATAAATATTTAAGAAGCATGTGTCAAAGAACATGAGATAATATTAGAGGAACAGATAATACAGTGTAATAAGATATATAAGTTAAATTGACAAAAGTGGGATCATAAAAATATAAAGATGTTAAATGAAAGTTGAAATCTATTCTTATCTGAAAGGTTTTAAATGGCCTTGTTCCTTTTTATAAAAGGATAGGCATCAATTCTAAAAAAAAAAAATTATAAAAGGATAGGCATCAATTCTCAAACAAAAATTATAAAAGGATAGGCATCAATTCTCAAACAAACTCAATTAACCCTTTTAGTAATTATAACTTTATCGTCTTTATCAGTATTATACACTTCATCTTTAACTTTAACTCATATCTTTAATACATGTATTTTAATATGTTTTTTGTTTTTGGTTATATATGTGTTGCTCTGACTCACATTTTAAATGTTTTTTTAATGTCATGTATTATATTTTAACTTTTATTAAAAAAAAAAAATCTTTTATCACAATCCTTAGACTCAATGCACAATCTCTCTTCCTTATCACAATCAATTATTTTACTTAATTCTTGTTTTATTAACAATTTTGCTACATAGTCCATATACTCTTTATGACAAGTAAACTTAATTATATTATCTTTATAATTTATATCAATAATTTAATTTTTGTCTTATTTTTCTCTTTCAATTGATTTCTATTTTTATCAATTAGAATATATATTGTTCCTTACTACAACTAATTGTTTTTTATGAATTTTATGAACATCAAATTATAGGTGAATGTCAGGCTTATCTAGCCAATATTTATTTTTGTAGGAGAGGGGCTGTGGGGGAAGGTAAGGTGGCAGATAAATCCCCGCTCCAGAGCGAGCAAGGAATGTTTAGAGCGACGTACTCCTCCTTAAGCAATTTTAGATTTCTTAAAAGTGTAATGGAATTGTGAGGGCTATAAATTCGAATTAATTACGAGCCTAAGCATTGAGGAAGAATAAAAAGTATGATTAATAAACTTTCGTGTGGGTTAAAGAAGGGGATTGAGCACCCAAAATAATCCTCTTTGTCTAAATAATTCATTATACGCTATAATAATATTTGTCAACATCTTGATAATGATCTGTTGAGAGCTGTCCCTGGTGATTTATTTTAAGGAGAATGACGACGCCATTAATTTTGATCGATAATAAATTACGAGTCGCAGTAGGTTGTATAATATTCTCCTCCCCTTTTTTATTATTTGTGAATGGAAGGAAAGTTCCCGAGGATTGTGTTGATTATGTTGCGCGCGCCAGGTCGACCTTGAAGAGCAACTTCACGGCTGTTAAATGGAGGTCAGGGTTGTGACAGATGGCTAAAGGGACTAGTAACTAGCGAGTGTGCACGAGAATACGTCGAGCTACTTTCTAGTTGCAAGGTCTAGAGACTTCAGTGCAGGTTACCTCCATGTCCCGTCACTATGGTTCCAAGGTACAAAGACCAGAGCTAAGGTTACCTTTCTGTTCAATCATTATGGTTCCAAGGTACAAAGACCAGAGCTAAGGTACCTTCCTGTCCAGTCTCTATGGTTCCAAGGTACAAAGACCAGAGCTAAGGTTACCTTTCTGTCCAATCATTATGGTTCAAGGTACAAAGACCAGAGCTAAGGTACCTTCCTGTCCAGTCTCTATGGTTCCAAGGTACAAAGGCCAGAGCTAAGGTTACCTCCCTTTCCAGTCACTATGGTTCCAAGGTACAAAGACCAGAGCTAAGGTTACCTTTCTGTCCAATCATTATGGTTCCAAGGTACAAAGACCAGAGCTAAGGTTACCTTTCTGTCCAATCATTATGGTTCCAAGGTACAAAGACCAGAGCTAAGGTACCTTCCTGTCCAGTCACTATGGTTCCAAGGTACAAAGACTAGAGATAAGGTTACCTCCCTGTCTTGTATACTATGGTTCCAAGGTACAAAGACCAGAGCTAAGGTTACCTTCCTGTCCAGTCACTATGGTTCCAAGGTACAAAGACCAGAGATAAGGTTACCTCCCCGTCTTGTAACTATGGTTCCAAGGTACAAAGACCAGAGCTAAGGTTACCTTCCTGTCCAGTCACTATGGTTCCAAGGTACAAAGACCAGAGCTAAGGTTACCTTCCTGTCCAGTCACTATGGTTCCAAGGTACAAAGACCAGAGCTAAGGTTACCTCCCTGTCTTGTCACTATGGTTCCAAGGTACAAAGGTCACTGCTCATGTGACCCTCACCCTTATGGTATTGACATGAGCCATAATTTGGAATAAGTCACTTCCTAAATAACTCAGGATTTATGTATAGCTGCAATATGTCTAAGCCCACCAGGATGTGGCCCTCTCAATCAAATAGCAGGAGATTGAATTTTTAAAGAATTTCCTAACATTTATTATTTGAAGTATTAATGGGGAAAACACATTACAACAAAATCTTCCCCAGCACAGTTACTGGTTGGAATGCAGGAGGGGGAGGGGATTATATTGTTTATATGCTTTTTAATTTCATAAAGTTGCACCACATCAATTCATGAATATTATTTTTTTACTGTTATGATTATTTGGTCTGCAAATAGTTAAAATTGGTTTCTTGTTTGTTTGCCCACAGATGCTAAATAAATATTTGATTTGTTTACATGGAAAACTTAGAATATCTCCCCTTTTTTGCTCTCTCACACACACTTAACTATCATAGTTTTTTTGTGTTTTTTTTCAGTGGGTCCAAAAAAAAGTCCCAATTTAAAAAATCTTATTTTTACTAATTTAATGGTTCATTCTGAACAATTTTGCAAAATGTTTTGTCTGTTCAGCATTCTATGTTGGTTAAATACTAGTTAAAATTTTGATCATTTAAGGTACCAGCTCCGTATGGCCCGGCTCTCGATATTGCCCATTTGAAATAGCTCATTTGTTTCTTTTTAAATCTGTGAGAATGTGCTAGCATACAGTCTATCAAGTCTACTTGATGCATCTCTATTACATTCAGTGTGCTCGCAGCGACCACATGAGTTGCAGGTTGTCTGAACATCCAACCTCATCACTGTGCACACTCTACTTATTAATGCAAGGTATGTTGAAAGGAATATTTTGTATTATCTTTTAAATAATAATTACTTGTTATGACAAATTATATAAAAAAACTCCTATTTTTATGTAATGATGATTTCATTTACCCAACATTAATTTATAAATATATATAATGGTGGAATGATGGAAAGTACACGTTGCCATATTGAGTGACATTTATGTTTTATTTATATTTCATCGTTGATTAACCTAAGTACTATTTAATCAGACTATGTTATAATATTTTTCATCATTATCCATTTTGTTTTTTTACTTTTCTTTGTATAGTTTATGTAAGTTATAATTTGTTTACATATGCTACCAAAACCAAAGAACAGCCGATGTATAATTACATGGACACAGGAAAAACTAAATAAAGCTATCAAACTTAATAATAATAATATTTAGCACCGCGTCTTACTACCCGTTCGGGTTATAAGCTTTAAGTACTAATTACTCTAATATTAGGAATTGGGAAGGTTGGATTAGAGGAAGTGAACCCGCATTTGCGTGGAAGGACAGTGGAAAACCATTTAGGAAAAAAAAACTTAGTTCACCCGACCGAGATTCGAACTTCGATCTCCCCGTCCTCAGCAGTTGAGCTCAACCCGACGAGCGTGTTAGCCAACTACGCCACCGAGGCGAGTGCCATCAAACTTATTCGAAAGGGTAACCCATCTACATGTAAGGCAGCCATGGAATTTTCTGTTTCCAAAAGAAGATTAAGAAGATATTCAGAAGAAGGTAAGACCACTAAGTCTAAATTAGGTTATAAATCAACACTAACTATAGAAGATGAAAAAAATCTTTGTCAAAGAATTCAACAATTATCAGAAACTGGAAATTCCTTGACATCTAAAATTATTTGACTTTGTGTGTACAAATTCTGTACAGCTAGTAACATAAAACACCAGTTTTCAAATGTTAAACATTTAGCTGGAAAGAAATGGCTGTACTCATTTCTTGTTCAACATCCAGAGATTTTGTTTAGAAAAGCCCAGAGCTTTAATTCACTTTGTGCACAAAAACTTAATAAGTTTATTGTAGCTGATCATTCCAGTAAACTTAAGGATGAAATGGTTAGTTTATAAGTTGTTGGTATAGCAATTTAACATTTATTTATTTATTAATACTGGTACATTTTTATGCATAAGTTGGTAGTTCTGTTTAAAGTATGTTCTTGCCTGTTATGTATTTAGTGTTTAGTTCTTTTTAATACCTCGGTTAATAAACTACTTTATCAATCCGGTAATGTTTGATGTTCATACTTCAGAGTAAACTTTATTAAAACCTGTGGTGGCACGTTTTCAGGTTATGGGCCCAGAGTCCTTTAAAATTAATGAACATTTATTGTCTGTGTGCATCGAGAATCAACATTAATAATAACCTCTAGAAGATTTAGCCTAGAAGCCTTGTTAGCCACCATGACAGATGAAGAAAAGTATCGTGTTCCATTATTTGATGGTTCAAACTTTAATAATTGGAAGTTTAGAATGGAAACACTGCTTGATGAACTCAATTTGCTGGAAGTAGTTCAAAGTGATTACCGAACGAAAGTAATTTTCAATGAAGCTGATAGTTCTGAAATATCGAATAAGAAGACAAAAGAACTGGCGGAGTGGAAGAAAAAAGATCGAAAATGCAAGTCTCAATTAGTTCAGAAACTTTCAGACAACGTTCTAGAATGTGCCAAGGATAAAGAATCTGCATTTGAGATATGGCTTTCCCTTATGAATACCTACGCAAGAAAAGGCATAGCTAACCAGTTACTTTTACGTAAAAGTCTTTTATTGATGAAGTTTGATCCATCAAGTGAAACTCTGGAGGTACACTTTAATAGATTTGATAAATTGATTCGTGAATTACGGTCAACGGGTGCTACATTAGGGGAATTAGATATTGTCTGCCATCTTTTAATTACTATGCCGAACGAATACAATGTAGTTGTTACTGCTCTTGAGACTCTGGCAGAAAAATTGACATTGAGCTTTGTAAAGAATAGGTTATTAGATGAGGAACAGAAACGATTATCGGAGGGTATAACAGCAGAAGTCATAACCTCACATTCCTTTATGACCCAAGCAAATCGTAAAGTTACACAAGGCCATAAGAAACAGTCTCAATATTTTTATCAACAAACTAGGCCTAATCAAAACACTCAGCGAAGTCAACTTCAGTGTAAATTTTGTAAAAAGTTTGGACATATGATCTCAGAATGCCGTAAACTTAAGAAGAAACAGAGTGAAAATGAAAGGAAAGCCCAAGTCGCCGAAGTTGAGAAAGCAGAGTTCAGTTTAGCAGCCAATACGTCCTTGGAAGTGGATTCTGTTTTGTTTACATCCTGGTATCTTGACTCAGGAGCTTCAGAACACATGATCTGTGCTACTTATCGTCATCTTCTGACTAATATTCATAATCTCCCAAGTCCTGCGAATATCAAGCTCGCAAAATCAGGTGAAAATTTAAAAGCGACAGAAGTAGGTGATCTCTGTGCGTCTTTTGAGATGGATGGAAAAATCAATGTGATCAAGATGAGAAATATTCTTATCGTGCCTGGTCTACAACATAACCTCTTATCAGTCAGACGACTGGATTCCAATGGATGCAAGGTAATTTTTGAAGAAGGTGTAGCAACAATTTTCAAGCATGATAAACTTGTAGCAGTTGCATCCGAGTCTGCCAAAATGTATTTAGTGACATTTTCTGTTCAAAATACCTGTGCCAATATTGCTGAGGTAGATTGTACAAATCTATGGCATAAACGACTGGCGCATATTGGCAATACCAGTTTGAAGTCTCTTAGTGAAATGGTTGATGGCATGAATGGTGTGAGTAAACAAAAACTTATAATGCCGAAATCTCCATGTGAGCACTGTATCCAAGGTAAAATGACTAAATTGCCCCATGTAAAAACTCGTTCAAGGGCTAAGCGCCCCTTGCAGCTTGTCCACAGTGATGTCATGGGTCCGATCAGTCCTACATCATATGACGGTAAGAGATATATACTTACCCTAATTGACGATTACAGTCACTTTACCTATGTGTACACGATCAAAGAGAAGTCAGAGGTCTTCGAGTGTTTTAAGAAGTATGAAGCTCTAGCAACTGTTCACTTTAATGAAAGGATAAGCCGCTTCAGGTGTGATCGAGGTGGAGAATACTTATCTTCAGAGATGAGAAAATACTTTGAATTCAAAGGTATACAGTTTGAATATACTATCAGATATACACCCTCTCAAAACGGAGTAAGTGAACGCATGAATAGAACACTAATGGAGCGTGTGCGGTGCATGTTATTAAGCACAAATGTTTCGAAAGATCTCTGGTCAGAAGCTGTGATGACAGCAGTATATATTGTTAATAGAAGCCCAACAGTAGCCTTGGATTGTAAAACTCCTGCTGAGGTCTGGTATAGTCAACGTCCAAACTTGTCAAAATTGCGTGTTTTTGGCTGTGTTGGCTATGTGCGCATTCCTAATGAGCTACTTAAAGGGAAACTGAACAATCGTACCCAAAAGTGCATTATGGTCGGCTATTGCCCCAATGGTTATAGGATGTGGAACCCTATCACGAGAAAAATTGTTTTGGCATATGATGTGTTTTTTGATGAAAATGCCACTTGGAGTGGAGAAGATATGACGACATCCCCAGCAGTGAGAGCACCACTACTTTGTGAAACAGTTACAATTCCATCAGAAGGAAGCCTACCTTCAGGCGAAGCGAGTCATGAAGAGTTGGACAAAGAGACGCCTCCACTATCAGATGAAGGTGAACTTCGTCGTAGCTCACGCCCACGCATGAAACCAAGCTATTTGCAAGATTATGTAGCATTTGCTATGAATGCAGAAAGCTTTCTTGACAATTTGCCTCAAGATTTTGATGATGTCAAGGGTAGACCTGACGAGAGGAACTGGAGGCTAGCTATGGAAGAGGAAATGAATTCTCTCAAGAAAAATGACACCTGGGAACTGACTTCCCTACCTCCTGGTAGGAAAGCTATCTCCTGTCGCTGGGTCTTCAACATCAAGAGAGATCAAGATGGTAATAAAGATTGCTATAAGGCAAGGTTGGTGGTTAAAGGTTGTCAACAGAAGAAAGGTTTCGATTTTAGTGAGACTTATGCCCCAGT
This sequence comes from Timema californicum, assembly GCA_902141385.1. Classification (NCBI taxonomy): domain Eukaryota; kingdom Metazoa; phylum Arthropoda; class Insecta; order Phasmatodea; family Timematidae; genus Timema; species Timema californicum. Next base: position 106,722 of record CABFOW010001102.1, on the reverse strand, counting down.
AGCACGTATGACTACTGTGAGAATGATGATAGCCATCATTAATCGAGAAGATTTACATGCATGTCAGATGGATGTGAAGAATGCATTTTTGCATGGAACCTTGTCCGAAGAAGTTTACATGCAACAACCCCCTGGTTTTTCAAGTAATTTAGAACTTGTTTGCAAGCTAAAGAAATCATTGTATGGCCTCAAGCAGGCACCCAACGTGTGGAACAAGTGCCTTGACACTTTTCTTAGATCACTTGGTTTTCAACCAGTGCAGAATGATCCATGTCTGTACCTACATGTTGTCGGTGATACCAAGATCTACATACTGATTTTTGTTGACGATTTGATCATCAGCAGTACTCATATACAACCTCTTGAGAAGATCAAAGCTGCACTTCAAGCTAAATTTGACATGAAAGATCTGGGTAACTTACACTTTTTCCTCGGAATAAAAATTGAAAAAAGAAACGATGGTATATATCTTAGTCAACCATCTTATATCAAAAGACTTTTATGCAAATTTAACATGGAAAACTGCAAAATAGCTAAAACACCAATGGAGACAAAAACCCCTATTGAAGATGGAGGATCAACCTCTATAATTGGCATAAAGCCATACAGAGAGCTCATAGGCAGTTTGATGCACTTAATGTTATGCACCAGACCTGACCTGAGTTTTTCTGTCAATTATTTCAGCAGATTTCAAAGCTGTGCAACTAACACTCATTGGGAGTCACTCAAGCGCATTCTTCGCTATCTACAAGGAACTTCACACCTAGCTCTGCACTTTCCTAAAGAGGAAGGGACACCCCTAATCGCATATGCTGATGCAGATTGGGCCAACGATTCCAGTCGTAAGTCAACATCTGGATTTCTTCTGAAAGTTTTTGGTTCAACTGTATCTTGGACAACTAGAAAGCAGACCACTATTGCCTTGAGTACCTGTGAGGCAGAATTCATTTCACTTGCCAATGCCTGTACTGATGTCCTGTGACTACGCAGTCTACTACTGGAGCTGGGAATCAACCCCGGAGCGCCCATCATATATGAGGACAACCAGCCTGCCATCAAGTGTCTTGAGAAGTGGGAACACAAAAGATTGAAACATATGGATGTGAAATATAATTTTGTACGGGAGTTAGTGCGTGATAAAGTTCTAAAGATTGAATATGTTCAAAGTGAATTTCAAATTGCTGACATATTAACCAAAAGCTTAAATGTTACTAAGTTTAAACAACTATGTAAGTGGTTGGGATTGAATGCATTATAGATTATGTATTCCTCCATGTTCCCAACATTTACCTCCTTCACACCCTTGTTTCGTGCACCCTCTGTTAGGATTCATCCATGTTTAACACATTTGCCTCCTATTAGTGCACATTTAAAGCATGTTAAATTGAGGCGAAGTGTTGGTATAGCAATTTAACATTTATTTATTTATTAATACTGGTACATTTTTATGCATAAGTTGGTAGTTCTGTTTAAAGTATGTTCTTGCCTGTTATGTATTTAGTGTTTAGTTCTTTTTAATACCTCGGTTAATAAACTACTTTATCAATCCGGTAATGTTTGATGTTCATACTTCAGAGTAAACTTTATTAAAACCTGTGGTGGCACGTTTTCATAAGTTACAAATAAACCAGAGAAAATTTATAAAATTCACAATAAAGGATGTCGATTTTAAGTTTTCACAAGCAGCTAACTGTTTTGAGTTGAAGAGGTACTAAGAGCGTACACATGGTCTCTAGCGAGTACAATGAAAGTATCAATGTTGTTGCATGTGGAAATGCCATAGGAACAGCCATTCCCCCTATGATTTTGTTTAAAGGCAAGAGAATGAAGCCTGAATTTGTTGATAATTTGCTTGTATATTTATGATATAGCTATTTTTCTGTAGCTGTATTTCAACTCTATATCCTTAAAACCAAGCTTGGAGCTTAAGTGGGCTATATTCGGAGCCAGTTCCTTACTTGAACCTTATTTAAAACTTCCCAGTTGACAACCTTCCTACTTTCAAAAATACATGTTTGTATTGTTGCAATATCTTGTTATTTATTTTAGTCTTTTCTTAAAAATGTTATATTCTTAATTTTTACTGGTTTTGATAAGCTGAAAATAAAATTAAATATGTATCCCTAACAAATTAGGAATGCATTTTAAGCCAATGTATTAAATTTGACCCTTGAATTCAATATTGTAAAAAGTGAGGATCAGTTAAAAGTATGGCAATAAGCAATGCTCTTATAACTGCAGCTGCAGAAAGAAGCCCCCTCGCAAAAGTCTTTATCCTTGATTTGGCTGATCAACTGATGAAATCTGCCAAAACATTTATCTCACATATGTTACAGCCAAGTGGAAAGTAACTAGCTCAAAAAGTTCAAACCATTATAATTTTGGTTTACAGAGGCACACAACAAATATGGGGTTTAGGAAAATGTATATTCAACATTTCCCTCTTAACCAACATATTTTAATTAGAGAGGAATAGTGTATTAATTTGTATTTGCTAAAATTAATGAGAGGCACACAAAAGCAGAAATATTGTTAATAAAATTGGTTCAGGATGTGTCCTTCTGAACATAGCATGATGAAACCGAAAAACTTTTGGTTTAGCACGCCAATATGATTACCATTGAGTTATCCACGATAATCTAATATCAGGATCACACACAACTCATCAATTTAAAGCAGGGTATATAATGGATATAAAAGATTATAAACTACTCCAGCAACCAGAAGAACTTAAAATACTGTAGTGTTCACAAACTTAGTTCAAATATATGAGATATAATTGAAAAATGACACCTGGGGACCTTGGCTTAGTATGTCAATGCTATTTAGAGTTTTTTGTGCTCAGGGTCATTTATCACTCATAGTTTAAGTCAGAAGTTGGCTACTTGTGAGTTATCACTTTGGTTTGGCATTTATGCTGCCCGTAGTTGTGTATCTCATAACTCTTAGTAACCAAGCATTTCATACTATCATTTTTGCACTAAACCAAAAATCCTAGTTTCAATTATCATGGTGTCACTATTCAGTTATATTTAATACTAGCAATCCTGTACGGCCCATGACTCACTGTGGTATAATAATTATATAATCGTCCCCCCAACCCCCACGGTGCCCCGATTTCTGAAACGTAATTATAAACCAGATAAAAATATTTTCTTCAAAAATTTGTTAAAAATAGCCTAATTAAAAATATAATTAAAAATTTATAAATCGATTTCAAGGTGCATTCGGACCCCGTTTCGTCCACCTATGTTAAAAATTCAGATCAGTGTGCTGTAGATTTGGCTGGGCATTGCACAAAAACAAATATATACACACAAACACTTCCTTTTATTATTATAGATATTTAAAATATATCTCCTATGAACAGCTGTTATTCACACCAATAATAATTTACATATATCAATTATATTACATATATATAAATGACAGGTTCACATAGGAATCAAACTCTGGTATTTTGACTAGTCACAACAATCCTTTAACCAATGAGTTGTCCAGTGTCATCCTTTATTCAGAGCTATACATCAATCCTTAAATTAAGACAAGGTTTAGTAAAGATGAGTAACTGTCAGCCAGCTCTAGAAGCTTATAATTGGCATTTATGTATTTGTGAAAGTTGAACTTCATGGTGACAGCTAGCTAATATTTTAGACAAATGACATGTCTCTAGTCCTGTATATGGGGACACAGAGTTCAGTGATATTTTAGACTTTCTTAACATACATATCTCTAACAATTTTTTGGAGGAAAAATTTTTTTAAACTTTAGTAAGGCGAGATTATTTAAATGTTAGGAGAAATCAGTTGAGTCAAGTAACAAAATAAAGTCATTAAAATGAAGCTTATTAATAAATTGATATATAATCAAGTTAACAAGCAGTCAAAATACAAATAAAAGGACATTAAACTTATTTGCATTGTTTAAGAGTAATAAAAATTTGCATCTAGGTTTAAGAAGCCTTATTACATTACAAACATATTAAAACATGATAAACATGCAATTTAGCTCTTAACCAATCAAAAATTAATACTTTAAAAAGGTAGGTCTTATGTAATTTGAAAATGGATCATTAATTTTATATTTTAGGATATGTGGATGATGCTATTCAATTACTTTTGGGAGTGAAATCAGTTATGAGATTTAAGTAGAAACTCAGATGAAAAATTAGGTTTAATTAACTAAGTAAGAAATTTATTTTAATATTACTGAAATTAGGTACCCTAAGTAGACAACGAGTTCTTATATCTCTAATGCATTTTTACTTGAGTTCGGATGAATATATAAGCTGCCATTTTATTGTAGATGACTAGTTTCAATGCATTCCTAGCATCATCCTTAGATCTTAATCTTTAATCTTAAAATAGTGAGTAACTAACATCTACCTCATTATATGAGACCTGAGGAAGATGCTATAGAATTAAGATTATTTTATCAAATTTGTAGACTTGGAAGTATGAAAGTATGTATTATGAGATGCTTATTGCTATAGCAAAGCATTATAAAACTGGCCAAAAGTTTATTTATATATATTTATATAGTGTAAGTGGATTTGTATATGCATACCTCAAATAACTATAAAACATATCTTGACTTACTACTCATTGAATTTGTTGTTCAGATTTAACTGCCTTTAAGAAGAACTGATTTTAAATGTTGTTGAGGTATATTTACAAATGTGTACCATATATACTATTATGACACAAGTAAAGCGATTGTGTACAAATATTAAATATCCAAACTTAATTAAGCATTGAATTTTTTCCCTTTTTATAATGTAAATTATAATAACACAGCTAGTAAACATGACAACATTCATGCAAAACATTTTACACATACAAAGGTATATTTGTTATTCAAAATCAATTATTGCACACACAGGTTCTGGGATGAGTAACAACCCTCACTTGGTGGATTTAAGGAATCAAACACCTAGGTTTTGTTAGATCATGTTTTCGTAATCCAAAATGCCTTGGTTTTCAACATATTCCCCTTATTAATGACTTTGTAACATTCAATTGAAGAATACGATGGGACAAACACACATCTAATCATGCAAACAATTTAAAATAAAAGAAGTCTAGTTAAGTATAGTATTTTTGAAGGCAGTTTTATGAACTAGTAAGAGTGTTACCACTACTTTTAAGATAATAATTATAAAAACATTACCACTGTAGCTAAACGATTTGTAGCCTAGGAAGGTTAGATGACTTTAAGTTGGACTCACACTCATAGGATTGTGAGCCGGCTGTGTCATACTGCAAACAATCTCGAACCGATACTTCCCATATGAGTTACCTTGTGTGATTCACTCTCACAGGTATGTGTGCCAACTGTCATCTTGATTGTTTAGATTTGTGATTTTCCAAGGTCTTGGCCTAGCATGGTAGACGTACATACCTGTGAGTATATAATGAAATGAGGTGCCTTAGTGTTGTTTCTCCTAGGTCAGCTTCTTCCAGCAAGTGTGAACCTTTGATCTGACATTTGTTTCTGAGTATTCTAATGAAGTTCATGAGCAACAAGCCAATAATGAATAAATGAAGCTGAATAATTTTAGTCCAATGGTTTGAGTACAGCATAAAGAATATGACAGTAAATTCATTAAAGAAAATATCTGGATGGAGATTGCAGAAAGATTCAATATTTGGAGAAAAAAATCATAGTGGTAATCCAAATATGGTGTAAGATTCTACTTCCTCGTGCGCTAAACACATTATGAACCCAGTATTGTGAGCGTTTACTCCTCTTTTTTTTCTTGTAGGCATTGTGATAATCTTATTTCTTCTGTTTTATCCATATTTACACCTACAAATGACTAAATAAAAGTGTGGTAGCAGCATGGTCAACGCACAGTTACGAAAGTGTTAATGCTTACAGCACAACAGGGCTGGTGCAGTCTCTTATAAGTGTGAATCCATCTTTATTGTGAGCCAACTCACAACCATAATTTCCATAAACAATCATCCAATACTAGGAGGTAGGAAATGAGACACTTGTTCAAAATGGTGTTATGATTTGATTCTCCCTCATATGTACACTTAAGTTTACCTTGAAAGGTTACAGTCTTACCTTGACCGCTAACAGTTTAGCCCTTGCACCATAGTGTAACCAGTCAAGGTAAGTTTGTTATCTTCCAGGGTAAATGAAGTGTGCATTTGTTATTTGGATAGTGCTTTATTATTTCTTGAAAAGCCAATATACAAATGGAACACAAATGAACATTTACGTCTATTTGTTTTATTTTGATTAACTCTTTATTGGAGTTTTTAAATCAATGACATGTTTCATTAAAAAATGTGTCTTTTCACAAAATCTGCTCTTTCGGTATATAAAGACATCTATTGTCAATACACAAAATTGTGTTTGTCTTCTAAATGGTGAGTTTTCATTAGTCTTATCATTTGGTTAGGTTAAATTGGGTGAAGTTGGGTTAAATTCAAACAAATTTTTTTACAAGATCAAAGCTAATATGACACAAAAAATCAAAGTTGTTATAAAACTATTTTTAAAAAATACTCACATGAGCAGCTTGAGAGTCTCTCTTTGCCCACTGTATAAGAAAACATTTAATGTTAAAATGTCTGTGTTTCATGGTAAGAATTAAAAATTGCATCACAATGACTTTCTGTCAATGAAGCTAAAATATTATCTATTTATATCGTACACAGTTTAGGGTTGATACACTTTGTATGTTTTGAAATTATTTTACTTTAAAGTTTATTACATAAAAAAAATATTTTTGCAGTATTTTATATTACAAATCAAAAATCATGATGTTCTCACAATGTTTTTATGTAAAACTTGACACAAAACTCTTAAAAAACATATTTTGTAGAAATGGTCTTGATAAATTAATCCCTTAGTCAGGTTTGAAGCAAATAAAGTGTACCTTCAATGTTTAAACTAGTAGTTCTTTGTGTTTTTCAAATCGTTATAAAAATATATGAAAATTACAGTGAATATTTAAAATTTCCCTGACTTCATGAAAATCCCAGACTTTGTACTGTTTTCCAGGTAGGCATCAACCCTGCAGTTCCATTATTAGTGGAGGATCACTATCCTCTCACACCCACCAACCTCAAATCAGATAAGCACCCATTGATTCAAGTATGGTTGATGTGATTACTGTACGAGGGTGGCTCAAATAAAAGAAAAATTAAATTAGCTTAACTAATAATTAATTTAATTATATGACAACCAATTTAGTTAGCTGCTGAAAAATTAGGACCTGCTTTGGTGGCCGCATGGTCCAAGGCGTCACTCTCGCAATAGACTAGGGCTGGGTGTAGGCCTACTGACAATGGGCTTTTCCAAAATGGTTCAATCCACTCTTCCTCCATGCAAGTACAGGTATACTTCCTATAAATTCAACTTTTCTCATCCTTAACTCATTAGCATTTATCAGTACAAATGTGTTAACTAACAGGTAGTAAGACGCAGTGCTAAAAAAATGTGGTTTGAGCTACTCTCTCTAACTGTTGACTTGTGACTTATTAGTTAATGGATTTAAGGTAAAACTACTATTTTTATACATAGACACACACCACACACAATCAGCATTAATATTCAGAGCATAGGATTTATCAAGTATTCATTTTTTTCAATCTGTGGTTGTTTGCTTCTTATTGTGCTAATAGATTTTTCAATTTAATGAATCTTAGGCAAATTAATTAATATACATGTCCAGGTTTTTTGTTCTTTTGTCTCTTTACAGCTTCTATAAATATATGTGTGTAACTTTTTTTTAACACCGTAGTGTTCTACTTGTTCAAGTTATACGCATATCTACTAATTTATGCAAACGAGTTAGGGATGAGGAAGTGTACCCACAATGGCATGAGGGGGAAGTGAAATATCATTTTGAATAACCCCCCCTCCCCCTTAGTACACCTAGCCAGTACTCAAACCCTGATCTCCCTGTCATTGGCAGTCTAGTCTATATAGATTGATGTTTTTTATTTTGTATGAATTACTAAATTAAACATACTAAGCCATATTCCTTTCAATTAAAGAATGACAATTGGACACAGGGAGTGAACCCAGAACTTTTGGTCTAGTACGCTAATACTCTCGCCAATGAACTATCTAGGAGTCATCCCGTTCTCTCTTCACTCATATTTTAAGGCAGTCTGTGGGATGTGCGGAAATCGTCAGCCACATATGTATGATTACGAGCTATCAGATGATACAGCCATCTTCGACATGGGGCGGGGCTTTATTCTCCCGATAATACAATGATAACTGTATGAGTGTATTTATCATAACCAAGCTATTAGATTGGTTAATTACAGTTATACCCCATCTTAATATCGTATGTATTTTTCAAAATAGAAAAACGACACATAGCTATGATGATGATATGCACACATGTAAATTGTCAATGTACTATTGGGAACAAAAAGCCCTCCCAAGTCAAAGATGGCTGTGTTATCTGATAGTTTGTGATCTAAATTGATCACACATAAAAGTAGCTGACAATTTCCGCACCTCCATTACACCCTTTGCCTTAAAATAATGGTGAAGAATGACCATGAGAACGGGACAACTCCTGGATATCTCAGTGATTAGAGCATTGGTGTATTAAACCAAAGGTCCCATGTTTGATCCCTGGGTGCAGGTGTCATTTTTCAGTTTAAAAGAGTATGATATTTAGATGTGGCTATAATCATAATTAACAACTATAATAGTGTGGCTATTTAATCCATGATGCCATGATTATTAAGGACGTGAATATTAAACAATAGGCCTAGTAGAAATTGAGAGTAGGGAATGACCTTGTGGCAGAACTATAAACTCACCTTTAGATGGGTTGTGTCTCATTTTGAAAGGTTTTTCTTTGCATTGCGTCTTACTACCCATTTGGGTTATACACTTACATACTAATTATGCTAGGGGTTTTAGAGATGAAGATTATTTTGGAGGAAGTGTACCCACATTTGTGTGGAGGGAGAGTGGAAATCTATTTTGAAAAAACCCCCGTTAGTACACCCGACCGATATATGAACCTCGATCTCCCCATCACCGTCAGTCTAGTATACTGCAAGAGTGATGCGTTACCCCATGCAGCCACTGAAGCGGGCTTGAAAGTCATAAATGTGTTTTTGTATTAATATATTATTAAAATAACATAAGTTTGGACTTTCAGTAAAATATAAACACATTAAAAAGCATATATTTATATAAACCAGTAAATAAAAGTATATATTTATATAATTAAGTCTTGCCTGGAGTTGAAGAAAAATGAAGTTTCTTAATTTAAGTTGATTAGAATCCATTGAAAACCTAACACTTAATACGTTGATACACAATTAAGAAAATGTTCAATCAGTTTCTGGAAGATTATTTATTGCCCTTAATGTGTTACCTTATATTACATTTGTCAAACCATTCGATTTAATTCCTTACCTTCATTTAGCCACACCTTTTTAAATGTGTAAAGTCTTCTTTTATGTACCATAAGTTTTAAGGCTCATAGGTTTAAAAATGTACATATTACTAACAGGGATATGCTTTCTTTATGGGCTGGTTTGACTTTAATGTCATGTCGATGAGTGTTCTTGTGTGAAACTAAAAAGATGAGCGTTTGAAGCACTTTCCTCACCAACGCTATTTTTTATTCCAGGTGTAGAGCCAAATCCCAAGTCATGGAGCATTCACTTAACTCAAGTAAGCAAGCAACAGGTCTTACAACAACACTGGGCAACTTGTATACCAATGCTCATGTGGTACTAGTAAATTTATTTTTTTATATATTATATTTTGGGCCTATTTAAAATACACATTTTGAATTGAGGCACAAAGTACAAAAATTGTTGACTGGAAGATACTGTAATTAACATTGTCATTTTGAGGTCATGCACAGTATGGGTGTAATTTGCTCACAAATACTAATGATTTACAAGGTGTATTTGTCCTTTGCCTTCCAGATTGCAGTATGACACTAAAGGATTAGATGAGGAGTACCTTTAAAAAAATCTCCTAGTACCCCAGCTTAAGAAAGACAATTAATATATGTAGGCCTTTTTACCTCCTTTAGAAAAGTAGGCTTACCACAACTAAACAGCATTTTAGATGAAAATCAAAAATGCCCTCCTGCCTAGAATAGATGACTAGAAATGTTTAGTTAATTTTTCCATAATTTAAGTTTCTAAAACTAAAAATTAGATTCTTTATGTTTATTTATGAAATACATATTTTATAAAGTCTTACTAACAACTCAAAGATTACATACTTTTTCTTTGCCTAAATAAAGTATCTAGATTAGAACTGGAAGACCTATTCACTTTAGGAATATTTCAATCATTTTAAAATGGGCAGTTTATTTATATACAGTAGTTAAATAGTTTTTGACCTGCAATTTGAAGGTCAATTATTCATTAGTTAGAGTTTGTAATTGATAGCACATAGTTTCAGGGTCAACTATCTGCGTGGGATGTGCAGGCCAGGCTCAACCCCACTTCCGCTTACATAAGAACTCATTTACTTCCTGCTGGTCAGAATGTCAAAGTAGAAATCATATATATATATATATATATAACTTATTATATAATATATATATATATAACTTATTATATAAGTAATTAATAATTTAATATATTTGACTACTAAAATATGAAATATGGTATTATGTATAAGAAATAAGAAATTGATTAAGAGCGTGCATCATAGCAAGTTCGACTCAGCTCCCAGCTCCCGGAAGTTAAAGGGAAAAGAAAAAGACCAAGATATGCCAGAAATGTGTGCAGTACATTCATATTTGAATTATTACTCAAAATTTTCTGCTGTGATGATTGGGGACACAGTGACAAAGTTTCTTGTTAATAAATACAGTATGTCCCTAATAAGACAGAATAAAGATTTGTGCACAATGCTTGGCTGCGAAGCCATCCTAAAATGGTCAAAAACTGCCTTTTTAACGCATTTTTTATCCAAATATTATTCAATATTTCAACAATGTTCTGTATTAGGAACATCAATTAACTCTTTATCTCCATTAATGTTTAATCATAATTGATCCATGTGCAATAGTGTTCGTGTAAATTTACGATTTTGAGCCGGCTGTACCACAAAGTTGGTGGGCATACGATGCATGCCCTTCTCAATCATAAATTTAATTTCCTATTTCGTGTTGGTGCAATGCATAGTAGCCTAGTGTCAGTATAGAAAGTATTCCTATGCCAGATTATTTTTCTACTATATTTGCACATCTTCCATGAGCAAGTCTTTCTTAGTTCCATTGGCAGCTTGATTCACTTGTTCAGTTGAACAAAGAACTGTTCTTGTATATTTTTGGTCACCTTACATACCAGTTCTTGGATGGTGAGATTATGTATTAAATAATCACTAAAATTTTAGGCCTTAAAGTCTTTTAAAGATTAATTAAGTATAATAATTCAACAATTCATAAGATAACACACTATAGCTGGAATGGGGAGCAAAAATCCTCAAGTGACTATTTTCTATAAGATAGAGAAGCAAAGGTGGGGGTGCACAGTAAACATTAAGGTCCTACCATGTGTGTCTTTGGACGGGTATCATAGACGATTAGTCGCCGACATGAAAGGCTGGAGAAGAGTGAAGCAGGAAAAGAGGGTAAGGATATGGAAGCTCAACCAAGTGGAGAAGAGAATGAGCTTTCAAGCAAGATTAAGAGGAGCACTACCAAAGTATGACATAAAAGAAGGAGAAGAGGAGTGGCAAAGGTTGAAAAATGCATAGTGGAAGCAACAGAGGTAGATATGCAGAAGAACTAGTGGAAAGAGAAGATGAAAGGAAACTCCATGGTGAAACAAAAAGGTAAAGAAGACAGTGAAAGCCAAGAACAAAGCATTTAGAGAATGGTTTACAAAAAGAATAAGAGAGAATGAGGATAAGTAAGCCTATAGGTAGAAAAAGAGAAATGCAAAAAATATAGTAAGAGAAGGGAGAAAAACATGGATTGAAGAGTGGACAAAAGTGCTACAGACTGATGTGGAAGAGAGCAAGAAACTTGGTTGAACCATGAGGGGGAAGAATTGGTACAAAAGAAAAAGAGAAGGAAATGGACAGAGATGGAGGAGTACCTACCTAAGTAGCAGACTTAACCTAGAAGAAGGTAGAAGAGGCTTTGAAAAGAATGAGGAAGGGAAAGACACCAGTGGGTGGATGAATTCACAGTGAAAATTTTGGTTAAGACTTAGATAAAACCTCAGGATTGCTATACCCAGTATATAGATTGAAAAATATAACGAATTAAATATGTTATAAAAAACTGTGATTAAAATTAAATGGATTTAATGTTCAAACCTCTGGTTAAGTTGTGCTTAGAGTGCATACCAAAGTGTCATATATAAAGTTATTAACATACAGTGCAATAACATCAAAACCAATTTGAAAAATAAAACATGTGTTGACAAGTCTAAAAATACACAAACAACATATTAAAATATAATTACAATGTTGGACAATAAATTAAAGATAAAAACCAAGTTTCAATATGAATGTTTTCTAAAATGTCACAGTGAAAATGATAACGGCAGCAGGGGAAATAGGTATATAGTGGTGGTATGGAGTCGTAAGGGCCAGAGGATTGGACTAAAGGCATTATATTGCTAATATTCAAGAAAGAGGATAGGAAGAGGTGTGAAAATTATAGAGGCATAGCACTGATGTGTCAATGGGCAAAAATAAAAGATTCTGGAAGCGAGAATGAGGAAAAGCGTTAAAGGAAGGTGGAGAGAAGAGCAACATGGGTTCAGAGGGAGGAGGTTGATGATCGATTTAATATTTGGAATAAGACAGTTGATGGAAAAGAAATATAAGCTTGGAAAGGAGGATCTGTTAATGGCATTTATGGGTGTAGAAAAAGCTTATGATAGTGTGGCTGGAAAGAAAGTATGGAAAGCAATGGAGGAGGTTGGACTAGAAAGAGGAATGGCTACGATAGTAAGGCATAAGTAAGATAATAATGTGAGTTGTGTAAGGACAGAGAGAGGGTGGACAGAGTGGTTCCAATTAAAAAATGCAGTCAAGCAGGGAAGTGCCCTCTCACCATTAATATTTGTATTGGTGATGGAAATGATAATGAATAGAGTGGCAGGGAAAGTGGGTGAGGATAAAATGAAAGCAATGGTGTTTGCCGATGACTTGAAAGTATAGGGGGAAGAGGGAGTACGGGTACAACTGCAGGAATGGAATGAGGTGGTGAAAAAGTGTGAAATGAAATTTAGTATGGTGTGAAGTGGTGGTGATGACAAGGCAGAAAACAAGGCCAAGAAAGATGAAAGAACTGGATGGAGTAGATTTGAAAGAAGCATAGAGCATGAAGTATCTGGGTAGAGTGATTAAGGCAAAAGGAGGCAGCAGAGAAAATATAGTGAGACGAGGGCAGCAGGGAGAAGTTTTCTATAGGTGTGAAAGAGACCTACTATGGAAAAGAGAAGTGGTCCTAAAATGTAAGGAAGTGCTGTATAGAGCATACTTCATACCCATAGTAATGTATACAACAGAAACATAAACTTGGGATAAATGATAAACAAGGAAAGTGGAGATCATGGGGATGAGGTTTTTGAGAAGCATGCTAGCTGTGGGGTATATGAGATAATAGAAGAAGTTAGGATGAAATGGTATGGAGATGTAATAAGGATGGAAGGGGAGAGGATTCCAAGAAGGTTAATGAATTTAAAATGTATTTAGGGAAGAGACCGCAAGAAAGACCAAGGAAGAGATGGGAGGAACAGATAGTAAGAAGTGTGCAAGTGAGAGGAGCAGAGTGGAAATAAGTGCAGGAGGAAGAATGTTGGAAGGACAAAGGGAAAAGGAAGGCAATTTACTAAACAGACCCATCCACAGGCTGGAGAACGTTCATGATGATGGTGTTGATGAATTCAACATGTTAGATGATGATTTATTGCATACACAAATGATGATGGCAATATGCTATAATAGTTTTTTTTAATATTCCCTAGTAAAATATTGGTTTATCTCAGACCTTAATTTTTGTTTTATGCATAGGTTTTATATTTAGTACAGAGGCCTATTTTTTAACATTTTAAACAGAGTAAATCAAAATGGCAGGTGTATTTGCTTACTATGAGTATGTTGGTGTTTTTTAAACAATCAAAATAGGTACTTGACCCCTTGAGGTGAATTGATCACCAAATCAGAAAAAAGGTTTGACTGTATGTACTAAACAAACTATGCTGCATATTATCTCATAATATGGTTTAATTTTAATGTTAAATCCCTGGCTCTCATTTCAAGTAGTTTTATTTGAAAATTGATTATTTCAGCAATGATTAAAAAAATTATACATGGCCACATGTCCAAACACTAGTTTTTGCACTTCTGAAAATTTAATCTGCACTAAACACATTAATTTTGGGGAAAAAATTGAGTCAATTTTTTCTGCTTAGCTTGACTGTTGGCAACATATTCCCATAATAGTTCTGTCCTTATCAGAAAAATTTTGAGAGTTAAGAGCTGGATCCATCTCACCAAGCTACCACTTTAGTCTATTTTGGGGGTGACTTGAACCCACATTATATCTGCAATTATTTCAGTATCTGGCTCAATTATATTCTTTGATATGCTAAAAACTCAATTGTATTTATTATTTTTACAAAGTTGTTATGTTTTCTTTGTTTGTGGTTCATTATAAAGCACCTTAAGGCTAATTGAGAAACTTTGTTTCAGGGATTTAAGTTGTAATTATTATAAGAAAATGCCAAGCATGTATAAGAGAAGACCCGGTAGCCGCTCTTATGTGGACTATACACAAGAAACATTAAATCAAGCATTACATAAAATGGACTATATTTATGACATTTTAGTGACACACAAAAATTGATAATCTTTGCTAAAGCTAAAGAAAATATTAAAAGATTTTTTTGGTTTAAAAGATTAAAGCTATTTTTGAAAGTCCCTACTCTATTCTTTAATTTAAAGTAAGTAAAACCATTATTGACTTGCTTTTAAATTTTCTCGGATTTTTTTTTTTAAGTTTTGAGAGAAATTTCTTCTTTTTTTTTAATGTTTTGCTATTTCTCCATCAATAATTGCAATATTTATATTTTTTTAACTCCAAAATGATCCCTAAAATGTGAGGAATCATGTCACCCTATTCATTATAGTCGGTCATTTAGTCTAAGGGAATAGCATTGAAAAACATAGGCTAGGTTCAAGTGACCCCAAACCAAGAGGTG
Source organism: Timema californicum (assembly GCA_902141385.1). Taxonomy (NCBI): domain Eukaryota; kingdom Metazoa; phylum Arthropoda; class Insecta; order Phasmatodea; family Timematidae; genus Timema; species Timema californicum. The sequence continues at coordinate 91,537 of CABFOW010001102.1, read as the reverse complement.
ACTTGACCCAACCACTATTTTAATTTTTATTACTTTTAGTTATTAAAAAAAAGATAATTCACAGATATGTAGTGTAGGTCATGACTCCAAAAACTGTGGAGAAATAATAATAAGAACAAAATTGTTGGCAAAAACATGAACTGAATGTCAAAGATGGAGTCAAGTCACCCCATTCTACGGTAGTCCTGCTGATTTATTTTAGACATATAAATGTAAGTTTTATAGTGTTTTTAAGCAATAGGAAAAAAGTGACAAAGTATTCAATTATTGGGCCCATTTTATTGTGAAAACAGGCAAAAGACAACCACTCTTTTGTAGAGGACTGGAAGTGCCCATTCGATTCCCTTGATAGATATGTTAATTAACTGGTGTGTTAACCAGCCAACCAAGCTAAGCTTTATAATGCATAAACACAGAGAAAATAAGGATTTTTAACAAAAAATAAAATAAATAGAAGTCACTGGTAGTAGGTATAGTACATAAAAAGTTTATTTTCCTCTACTGAAGGTAAAACAAACTTTTATAAGGACACTCAAAAATCAATTTAGGCTAGGTATATAAAAAATAGTAAACTGATAACCTAACTATCTGGACAACACATCAATAAGCCAATTCCTAAACTGCCAAGTGCCATCTCAAGAATGCGGTAAAATGTAGTTTGTGTCTGTGAGTACATGCTATCCTTTGGCATCAAGACGTAAGATTAGGACTATGTTAAAGTAATGGTAGGCCTATATTATTTCACAAGTTGTGACCGTGTTTCAGGGAGCTAAATGTCTTAGAATACAGCATTCCAATCCTATAGAAAGTACCTATCTTCATGTCCTAAAAATGAATTGCGTTTCCTGATCAAATAGTAAATGAAAATATTCATTCTTTCATTAGATGAAGAAATAATTAGCTCTATAAATCTTACCGACTGTGCCCATCTTGGGAAGCCCCATATGGAGCTGACGAGACGGTGTGTGTGAAGAATGCCATCAACTACCTTCCTGTCTACAATGTCTGTACCTATTACGGCTGTGTTCATGGGGTTGGGATATTTCCTCCATGCAGCTTGAGCGACTGTTTCCCATGGGTGGCTACAAATCAAAAATACCATAATTCAAAGCAATGAAAATGTAAGTGAGTAGCGGTAGATCAAATCCATAATACTCAAATGTTTTGTTTTTTTCTCCTTTGTGAGTGTACTATAAGTACAAACAAAATTGTCTAGGCTTGTTTACAGAGTTACAAGGGCTCGTAATAAATATAAACCAAATTGTGTTGAAGATAACAAGTATTTTATTAAGAATGAATCAATACTTTATTTTAATCAAATACAATAAGAATCAAAACAACCATAAAAAATTGTTGAAGGAATCAGATAAAGACTAACTTATGGTATTTATAGGTTTTATATTAAAAATCGACTACTATTTTTTACATTTTTTCCTGCCATTAATTTTGTTTTTTATGTTAAGACTTTTTAAACTTTTGTGTTTTGTTGAACATAAATATATTTCTTAGTAATCAATTTGTATTATTTATTTTGTGTGAAATTACTAAATGTGTTTCAATTTTGAATTTAAATCAACAAAATTTCATCACTTACTTAAATATGTGTTCTGATGTCCAAATCTTCATTACTAATACAACACACTTATATAAATATGTCACCACACGACTTTCTCTACAGCTAAAAATGGGGCCTCAGTTATCAACCATCTTAATGAAATTTACCTTGAAAATTTTTGATAATAGTAAATGAGAATATCACAGATCATTATACTAATAAGAGACAAACCTACTGTTCAAGGGAAAAAAATAGCCTAAAAATATGGCCACTAGAATGCATAGCGTATAATATTGAAAACTTAAGCTCGTTTTGTTTGAATAAGCTAGCCTTATAATCATCAATACTCGTTAGCTAATAGTTAATATGTCATGACAAATAGTGTATAAGTCATATAAAAAAAATACTTATAATGAAGCTCATTTTGTTTGAGATATTAAAACTGGCCTAATAATAATCAATAATCGCTAGTTAATAGAGCACAATTCATAAGAAAATACACACTGGCTTATAAAGAAATGTAGGGGTTAAGTTTTACTTAAAATGATTATCTTTTATTCATAGAATTGGACCTAGGCGTTTAGCACTAAGCCGGGGTTTTATTCATGCATAACGCATAACTAATAGAGAAGAGTATAAATCACATAGTGATCAAGAAATTGAAATACATTATTTTTAATTATAGTGTCTATAATCGATATACATAGTTAATAGTGTACAATGCATAAAGTTAATTTAACTTTAATTTCTTGTGAATGATGCATAGCGTGTAGTATAGATAATCATTGAACTTGAGACGCATCAGCCAATGGAAATGCGAGTACGGTATATGATTTATTTATTTTTAATTTAACCACCACTACAAGCAAAGGAAAAATAATTAGTTGTGCGTTCCTGTTTGAAAGATCTTATAGTAGTTATAGCTGTTTGTTATTCTCGAATTTTCTTTGTTTTAGCAACAATGACTTTGATTGTCAATATGATTAAAAAATATAGGAGAAATATTACATTTTTACTATATTATTGAGAAGTAGGTCTACTATAGTGTTGGTGACAATTATAAAATCAAAATTAAATTGTTTTGTGTGCCGCTGTGTGTTAGTTGAATGACATAATAATAATAATAAACTTTAGACTAGCATAGTTATTAACAACTTGTATCATAACCATATTGTTTCATACAATGATGATAGATAACTACTGACTACAGATCACATTATCTTTTTAGAGCTAACTGATGACTTTGTTGTAACCAACCTAACATACATTAACTTCCCTGGTACAGTACTTATAACACCTCCCCCTTATCGATAATTTTTAGGTTTTACAATGCACCGTCCACTTCTGTTTACTACACATTTAGCATTACCATTTACATCATTTGTGTTATCAATAGGTGTATTACTTCTGTCTTCATTCACAGCTGTGTTATCCACAACAGGTTAATCTGCATTATGATGCGGTTCATAATAAGTTGTATTGCTAGCCTAATTCAAAATGTAATTAGAGCCATCGGTTGTATTTTGTAATTCACCCTGGTAATCAGTATGAAAGTCCTGAGTTAGTCAAGGCTAATGTTTAGACTGCCTCAGATGTTTCGTATTTCAACGTAATACATAGCCCCACTCGTCACTTATAATGTATGAGCGAGGAGCTTCATGGCTGGCTCCCATATTCCATCTTTTTGTACAACAACTGTTTGGCCGTCTTTGAAATAGGCTTACAAGGAGCTCATTTGTCATAATGTGTTTTCACTTTGCGTTGTTTAGCAACAAGTTAATCACTCACACAAGGTACTACCTTGGGGAGTAGATTTTCAGTGGAAGCTAGTATAGGTCTTCTTACCAGATGACTCATTAACAGTTGAGATGGTGAAAATTCGAGTCCTGAAAGACGTGTGTTGCGATATTCTAGAAGAGCCAGCCTTATTCTTTTTGAGAATTTGTTTATCTATATCAACCCCATTTTCAGTTAATTGATTTTACTGGGGATAATGAGGGCTTGATGTTCTGAATTCAAAATCATAGTCCTGGGAGAAGGTACGGCATTCATATAAATTAAATGGCTATTGTAACCCTGGGAATTATATGTGTGCTAAAAATTATTTTGAGAACATCTATTGTGTCACGAGATTGTTTAGTCAGCAATGGTACTACCTCCAGCCACTTAGAAAAATAGTCAAACACAATAAGAGAGTACCGGCCCTATAATTCAAGAACATCAGTGCCAAGTTTTCAAATGGTATCTTAGGTACAGGGTGGGGGATAAGTGGCTCCCTCTTATTAGATACACGGAATTTTTTTACACACCCTACAATCAGTTACGTGGTTTTCTACATCACTAAACATACCAGGCCATAAAAATAGCTTTCTAGCTCTGGCTTTAGTCTTTTCCACATCGAAGTGACGCTCATGAACTAATGTAAGCATTCTAATCCTTAGTTTGCATGGCACAACAATTCTGTCATTTAAGAACAAAAGCCCATCATCCACATGAAGATCACTCTGCAAGGGCACATGAAGGTGACATTGATCTGGAACATGGTCACGTCTTTGAGGCCAAACTTCTTGCATAAAGTTCATGGCAATATTAATCACAGGATCAGTTAGAGTTTCCATTCTAAATTTTGTTTTACGGGCCTCGCTCATCGGAATGTTCTTACTTAGACTGTGTACTATTTCACAAAGTCTAGGGTCATCAGGAACTGCACCAGGTGTGTATGATCGGGACCGCAGATGTGCAATATACATTGTGTTTCCGGGTATATACTGAACATTGAGATTATACTTCAGGAGCTTAATCTTCTGTCTTTGAAGGCGGGTATACAATATTTTATTTACATTCTTATCCATGATACGTCATAATAGGTTTATGATCTGCCAAGACTTTTACAGAGCGGCCATATATATAAAAGTGGAATTTACTTGTAGCATATTCTATTGCAAACATTTCTTTTCTACCTGAGCCCAGTTCTTTTCAGTCTCTGTTAGACTGCGTGAAGCATGTGCAACTGGCTGCTCATTTTGAAGAAGTCAACAACCCAGGCCATCTTGTGAGGCATCACATTCTATCGTCAATGGCTTGGATGAATCAAAGTTTGAAAGAAATGGTGCAGTACTGATCACAAATTTGAGAGTTTTGACACAGTTCGAGTGACATTGTAGCCACTGCCATGTTACATCTGCCTTCAGTAGTACTCTCAGGGGAGCTGTTAGTGTTGACATTTGAAGTATGAATTGTCTAAAGTAATTGACCATTCCTAAATACTTCTGCAACTCATTTTTATTACTAGGATCTGGTAGACATGAGATAGCTAAAACTCACTGTGGATCAGGCCTAATTTTGTTTGCAAAAAACATATAACCCGAAAATCGAACCTCTGGTGTCTTGTATTGGAGATTGTTAGTATTAAATGTAAGACTTAACATTTTTGAACGTTCAACAAGCTGAGATACAATCTTGTTGTGTTCTTCCACTGATTCTTCAGTAACAAGATCATAAAAGTAGATCACAATACCCTTAATGTCTCCAAAGAACTGTTCATTCCATTCCTGAAACTTCTCCGGAACACAACTCATCCCAAATGGCAGCCTTAGGAATGTATAGCAGCCCAGTGGAGTGGAGAATGAACAGAGATCACTGGAGTCTTCATCAAGCTTTAGCTGCCAGAATACATCTTTAAGGTCAAAAAGTGAAAAACATTTATTCCCTTATAACTTATTAGTCAATTTTTCAATCGTCGGAACTTGATAATGCCCTCCCTTTATTTCTTTATTTAGGTCTTGTGGGTTTAGACAAAGTCTTGATGAACCATTAGGTTTTTCGACAGTGACTAAATTACTTACCCACGATCTGGGCTTAACCTTTACAACAATTTTATCCTTTACAAACTTGTCAAAAGTTGGCTTGAGTGTACAGTATACATTTTGCGCCAGTCATCTAGATGGCCTAGCTTGAGGCCTAGAGCTTTTTCGAAAGTTTATTTTACACTTTTTAGGGAACTTCCCAAGACCTGTGAAGATTTCTTTAATCTCTTCTATAAATTTAGCTTTCTGACACTCTGTCTGATTTATATAAATTTCCGTTTTCGATTTAACCACTTTCACTATTTTGATTAGATTTAGATTCCCACATGCATCTAGACCTAAAATTGGAGTACCATCAATATCCACTAGTTTGAAGTCCATGTAGTTCACTACATTATTGTACTCACACCTGAGATACACAATACCTAGAGGCTTTACCTTAAAACCTCCATATGACTCCAGCATTTCATTTGTAGGCCTAACTTTTTGTCTATTTGCTTAAATATGGGAATTGGAATAATATTGAATTCTGAACCAGTATCTAGCTTAACGTGAAAAGGTTTGTTTTCAATCTTCACTGTTTCATACCACACTTTCATATCGTACTGCTTTTCTTTGTTCACCACTTCAACACATTTAGTTTTTGATCCAGTTGCTTTGAATGTAATCTTGTCTACATACAAAGGTTCACTATCACTATCACTATTATTGTGCTGTAATAGCTTCACTTGTCTAATGTTTTGACATACAAAAGCAAAATGATTACGATTGACACGATTGAGCATTGTTTACCTTATGCTGGACATTGACGACTTTCATGAGTAGAGTTGAATCAGTGACATCTAGATATATATTTCAATGACGCTGGATATTTTTCTCGTTGAAGATTCTTGAATTGATTACGCACGATGTACACAGAAACTGGCACTGAGCTTAGAGCTGGAGTTAGCGAGGTTGACGTTTGTAGGTGGATTAGTTGCTCTCGACTAACTTCAGCCACTTTTGCTAGGTCACAAGCCATTTCTAACGTCAGGCTTGGAGCTTGTAAAAAATCTTTTCGCAATGCAAGATCATTTGTCCCCATGAAAATGCAATCCCGAACAATGTCACCAGATTGATCACCAAACTCGCATGTCTGAATTAGTTTCCTAAGGTGAAAAGGTTCTCCCATTTTTTGTTTACGAGAATACAGTTAGCTTGAATATAATTTGTACTTCTACAGATTCTCCAACAAAGTTTATAATTATTGCTGCTTTCACTTCCGACGACTTTTCAGTTTTTCCTGAAGCTAACATATAAATTTCAAAGTTCTGCTTAAATTTGCACCAGTTCTCACTCAAATTTCCCGTCAAACTAAACACACTTGGCTTGTTTGAATCCACCATGATTATCGATGTTACAACAGTTTTCAAAATACGTATTTATTTGTACTCGTAAATAAATTTATACTGTAGGTAAGGTCCAAGCGACTGCGCCATGTTTTGTGTGCCACTGTGTGTTAGTTGAATTACATAATAATAATAATTTGCTTTAGACTAACAGAGCTATTATATTAACAACTTTTATCATAACCCTATTGTTTCATACACTGATGATAACTAATTACTACAGATTATATTTTTAGAGCCGACTGATGACTTTGGAGTTACCCACCATACATTAACTTCCCTGGTACAATACTTATAACACAAATAGAACTAGAATTTTATTTAATAGTAACTAAAATACAGTCAAATTCACTTTTTATACTAAACAGTTTAATTATCGTAGTCTTCAGAATGAATCATTAAATGAAATATTTTTGAGACATTGTTTCGTAGTGAAAAGAGGTTAGGTCATTTTGAGTGAATAAAACACAAACTATATAAGTAAGGCTACATTTAATTATAAAACTATATTTTTTTTATTAACTCTCCACTGTACATTGTCCACTGTATGCGATACACTATTTTCAATTAGCTACGTACTATACATGAAAAAACCAAGCATTAATATATAAGGTACTATTTTAAAAATACTTCACTTAAGAATTTACTCAGAAAACAATATTAATTGACACTGAATCTTTCAAAAGATGAAATTAATATAATTGTTAGAAACAGAACTCAAGTTGGCATTGGAAAACATTTGTTTTGCTTTGATTAGAGACTTTTTAAAACAAGATTAAGATTTATACGGTTAAAGTGGTTGAATTTATTAAATTTGAAGATTTGAGATTTAATGTTCTCTGTTTTGTGATTTTCCTTTATTCAAATAAACTATATTCATTTTTTCGTATCAATTTGTACATTACATGTAGCGACCGTGACAGGATTCAGTGGGGAAAATGAATGATATAAACAGTTTGAATAGGAAACGGTGTGTATATTGCAGAACTTTTACAAAAGCAACAAATTCAATAAAAGCGTTGATGTAGATGGAAGAAATGGATATAATCGCGATTCAAGGAAATTATGCGTTGTTGGAAGAAAAGGCTAACCTCGTACACAGTTTGGATCAGGAGATCATCCAACACCTCATAGAGAAAGAGGCGACTGAAGAAAACCTGATTAACGAGGTAGAGGTAGTGGACGACTACAAACGTAAGTTCCATGTTTTAGCAGCTGCAGTCTCCGATGCTGTTGCTGTTCGGAAAAAAGAACATGAAAATGTGGCTCAGTCATCTGTAAGTACTAACTACAATTTAAGAAGTAAATATCGTCTTCCAAAGATTTAATTCCGAAAATTCAGTGGGAATTTACGAGATTGGTTGGGTTTTTGGAGCCAGTTTAAGAAGATTGATGAGGATCAAGAGTTAGATAATGCAGGAAAATATGACTATCTTATCCAAGCAACTTTACCCAATTCCAAAGCCCATGATATTGTCGACAGTTTCCCAGCCACTGGAGAAAACTATCCCAAAACCATACAGAAACTTAAATCACGCTTTGGTAAATATTCTTGATTGGTAGAGGTTTACACTAAAGAATTATTATCACTAATGAATGTCAGTAACGTTCCTGATGTCTCTTCTCTGTATGATAAAATCGAAACTCACCTTGGGGCTTTGGAGAGTCTAAGCGTAAAACCAGATAAATATGCTGTGACGTTGTTCCCTATGATATAATCATGTTTGACTACAGATATGTTACGCGCTTGTCAGAGGAGTGGTGGAGGAAAGGAAAAGGAACCTGAGAAACCTCTTAAGAGTTTGATGAAGCTCCAGAAATGTGGAGTATGGGATTTTATGTGTTGCTGATCACGAAAATTACCTTGAAAATGGGAAATTAATAATGATCAACACAAGATGGCCGACTTTGACTTCGGAAATAAACGAAGATATCGATATTTCTTTTACAAATTGAGAATTTAAGGGTTGTTTGGGTCGCTGAGTACAAAAACTTTTTCAGGCCTACTCTTGGGATTTTAATAAATAACAAAAACAAGTAGATGTGCGTAACTATAATTCATACATAATTTATTGACGCATAACCTAAAACATTTGATATTATTCACTATCGGAATTATCATTGTTACATTCGCTGTCACTTCCATCCTTGTCAGTTGTATTTTCTCTAGATCTATCGCAAGTGACTGCTGCGATTGAAGCTGAAACCAATTATTCAAGTGCTTCGGATAGTAATGATTTGAAATTTTTTGGAGGTGTCTTTCGCAAACTCGAATCCATGGATCCAAAGCGACCAAAAGTCTTCGAAAGACATCTTCCAAATTATTTTGCCGACTACATTTGCGTGCAAAATATTCGCGATGTATTTTAATGAATTTGTTGCAAGATTCTTGCGCTTCCTCCGACATTTGGCCAATCAGGAGTAAAGCGGAATCAATAATGGCATGACCGTGGATTAGGGTTTATGAACACTTGTCAGCATGTACAACAACGGATAAGGATTCACAAAAAGTTTAATCATTACTAAGGAAAACTTCTCAAATTTTTTCGACAGCGGCTTCAAAACCGCAAGAAATGACTTGCAAAATGATGTGAGATCTTTTTATCAAATTTTCATCAACGCCCGTTATACTAGAAGAAATTATGCAATTTTGAAAAAAAAATCTTTCCGTGTTCCCGTCATTCATGCTCCCATACCCTTGCTTTGGTTGATCGACGCTCAATCCCAAATGTTCACGAAAATCTTTTTGGATGAGTTTTTTTCCTTTTCTCGACGATTTCTTTGTTATCTGCACTGCGATTTTACCATTTTTTTAGTTTCAAGTCGGTAAGATAAATGCAGGTGGTACTCAAAGAATCTTATCCAAGCATGAAGCGATGAAATGCCGAATTGTAAATGTTCTTCAGATATTGGCCTTTCCAAAATTTTAACTATTTTATTATAATTGTTTGAAGTCGCCTGGCAAAGATAGTAGCGAAGGCTTGACGATACACTCGTGACAGAATTGCAATCTTTACCATCTACCATTGTAAATAAGAGTTTGTAGTTGCCAGTGACTTTTTTACCATCCATAACAAAGTGAAATGGAGAAAGATTGATTCTTATTTTAATTTCTTTGGCTTCTTTTCGAGTTACTTCGTCAGTTTCATGTAGAAATTGGATTTTTATAGGGTGGAAAATCTCTTTGATGATGTCCGTGGATTTTTCCAAACAATATTTTTTTAATTCATTTCCTTGTCAACTGCTGACGAGATTTCCAATGGAACAAGGGATGTAAAAAATATAGTGGTGTCATCAGTATCGCAATCTCCGTCATTGAATTTTTGTTTATAACTACTTAGTCCTGATGTCCTGTCACATCCCCATTTACATATCAAAATCAAATCGCAAACTTTCTCGGGTGGGAGGCTTTTGATAACTTTGGGTTGAGTCAATAATATTCTATAAACAGTAATAGTCTAATAATCCTTGAAGTGAGGTTTAAGTTTTTCTTTCAGTTACTGTTAATGTCGAATCGTTAGGGTGACTTTTTTTTTGCTTTCAAAACTTTTCCATAATATGAATATAATCTGCTATTTTTTGCTTGGCTTGTTTTTGAAAGTATCTAGTACTGACTTTTTGATAGTCTACATTCAATAATTAGCGATAGTACCTCGTCATCAGAAAGTCGTTGTTCTTGAACACATTTTAAAGATTTTCTATACCTAGTAAGTTTTGATGGACTGCCAAACGTGATGTCCTTTAAAACATGTGCTTTATCTGATTTCCTTCCTGCTCTCAAGCTAATCCTCGTTGCATATTCCAGTTCTTTGCTGCTCCTCTCCTTTCTAATGTCCTCTGTTTTTCTACGTTTTGTTCTCTCACTCGCGTCGGAGAATGCGACTGAAAGACAACCACAGTGGCTGCGGCTGGTTGATTCTGGGGAAGGTTACAACACCTGCACCTGTTCATTAGCTGAGATGACTGTTTAAGCCAATCCTCGTACTTTTTGAGTAATTTCCCTTCTGTGCGAGAAGCTTCCTGCCACTTCATGTCGATTTTTTTCAGAATTGGTGCGTATGACCGCTTTGTTTTTTCCGGTCAACTCAAAATTACATTTTAATTTACGACTCATTTCTTTTTCAACAATACCATGTATTACACTGGTTTTATCACGAAAATTGCCTTCTAATAAGTAAAAAAGATCCTTCCTCATCATGCCACGTTTGTTACCTGAGTCTGAAATACAAATATAATGGAAAATTTGTCAATGCATTGTAAAATATAAATTCGGAGGATTCCTAATTATTTGAATGACTTTTTTAAAAATCATACTAAAAAGCAGCTAGAAGCAAACAATTATTTGTTTACAACAATTGATGTCTAATAAACAAGCCCAAACCAATGTTATCGTGTGCATTTTTGTATTCATCCATAAATATTATATTTCAAGTTCCATTCATTATTATTTTTGCTATTGATTGTGATTAGTTAATTAATATGCAATGCAAATATTTTGATTGCCGATGATGTATTTACATTCTGTACCTTATCCATGTTGCAGAATTAAAAACCAATTATTTCTCACTTTTTAATACAATTTCGCAGTTGACTGGTTTTCCAGTAGCTGTTGCACGCACGATGTTACGCGTTCGACTGCTACACTTGAAGTGAGAGTTCAGGCAAGGTATCGGTACCTGTTTCGTTTAGTTCCCAGAATTTGATGGTCCCAACGGGCCTCTAACAAAACGATTTCTAAATATAACATTTAAAACAATTTTTTAAGCGTAGGAGGGGGGCGGGGGGTTGACCGGTTTTAAAAAATATATTATACCAGAATGCGCCTTTGTCAACAATAATTGTCTCCACAGTGTCAGTAGAAGGGCAAGAGGACACTAGTTAATTAATGTTAGCGTGTATTTTTCAAGGGAAAAAATATCGATTCCTGGTAGATAGTGGGGCACAAGTTTCGGTAATGTGGCAGAAGAGTGTGGAGTTTATGCAGTTGTTAAAACTGAGATTCGAGATTTCAGGTTTATCAGGTCACAAAAAGCATAGCTCGGGAAAAGTTATGGTAGATCTAGTGGTAGGTAAGAACGCCTACAAGGTTGCATATCAGGTGGTGAAATGTCGGACCTATGCAAGTTATGATGGCATACTAGGCCTAGACTTCCTGGTTAAAAATTCAGCAATAATACATATATCTAAACAGTCGTTACGATTAGGGGATGTTACACCCCTTATGAAAATTAACTATTGAAAACCAATAGTATTTATGGAATACTATTGAATTTTAATAGTATTTTAGAATTACTATTGAATTTTAATAGTATTTTAGAATTACTATTGGATTTTTATAGTATTTTTGAAATTACTATTGAGTTTTAATAATATTTTGTGATTACTATTGAACTTTAATAGTATTTTAAAACCACTCTTGGATTTTAATAGTATTTTATA
>CABFOW010001102.1:22129-77580 GCA_902141385.1 Timema californicum | reverse complement strand
TATAGACATTAAAAATAAAACACAATATTGAAAAGAGTTGGCGAAAGATTTGATTCTTTATTCGTCTGTTTATGAAAAGATAACCCAATTACTCACCATACATGGACTGGCGGAAGATTATTATTATTTTCACATGAATCTCGATCGCTAATCTTATTTAAGCAGATGGTTTTTTGAGAGTACATCATTTTGGGGATTAAATAAGATTAACATCTACATAACAGTAAAATAATTTAATAAGGAACTTTATCATATATTTATTATATATATATTTTTATATCATTTAATAAGTTCGAATAGTTATTTAAATTGATCTTAAATGCAACTTTATTTCTACTTTTTTGGTTTTGGGGTGTTTTTTTCTACCGATTTTTCCACAATAATTTTTTTAAGTTCTCAGAAGTAATTTTTAATAGTTTTTTGCAAACATTAAATTTCTAAAGTTTTTCTCAATAGTAAATTCCTAAAGTTTTTCTCAATAGTAAATTTCTAAAGTTTTTCTCAATAGTAAATTTCTAAAGTATTTCTCAATAGTAAATTTCTAAAGTTTTTTTCAATAGTAAATGTCTATAGTTTTTCCCATTAGTATAATTCTAAAGTATTTTTCAATAGTAAATTTCTAAAGTTTTGACTAATAGTATTTGTCCAAATTTACCCATTGAAATATTTCAATAGTTTTTTTAATAGTATTTTGTATAAATTTTCATAAGGGACATAACCTGAGTGGAACATCTGATAAGACAAGAAAGACAAGCATAGCTACAAAGGGAGTGATTAAACCTGTTTGAGCTATGTAGAATGTTCGGTCCCCGATATTCTAAAATTCAGTGATTAAACCTGTTTGAGCTATGTAGAATGTTCAATTCCCGATATTCTAAAATTGTTGCTGAGTGTTTGAGCCCAGGCACAAGGAAGGTTCTAAGGGTCATGTTAGTAATGCCGAAGAAATGTGGAGGTTTGTGTGGCCTTAGGGTGGGTAGGAAGCCAATCTAGTAGCATTTCAAAAGGGAAATTGCGGGACCTATTCAAGTATTATGCAATGCAAACACACGATTGTCCAGAGATACCCGGAAGGTATAAATGACCTAGGGTGTATATCTAGAAACCACAAAATAGCCAAGTTGCATTTGATAGTTGAAAGTGACATAATTGAATAGAGTTAAAATACAACAATGATGAGGAACGTGTGGAGAGTGAACCAAGGACTCGTAGTTTCAGGGGAAGCCCAAAGGAGGTAGAAAAACTATATGCATATGTGTCAATAGAATCGCTAAGGAAGATATTGTTTTTGGTAAGATATAGTGACATCAAACCGTTACACCTAAATAAGAAAATTTGGTAATTTTAGGGCAAGAACGAGCTATATTTTAGAGAAAAGTATAAATTACTGACGACTATAATTGAACCCAGGTTCGGGTAGAAGTATAAAGCTCATGTCATTAGTATCTGAATAAGAACATGAATAAAAATTACCGGGGAGTTACACGATTACGACTGAACTGTTAAGGTAGGGTCACACTTAAGCCAGACTGAAGAAGAGAAAGAACGGACTAAACTAAAAGGACGAAAACTACAAGGACAAACTTCGAAGACTGTGCATACAAACAACACGATAAGTAAGCCCAACCAGCTACGTATCATTTAGGGGGTTGGGTCTGTTTGACGAGACAACTGTGAGGAAGAACGAGGTTGGTAAATTCTTAACAGAGTTTACCGGCCCTTATCAAATCCTGGAGGTCCTGGGTAAGGTTTAAAGTAAGAATCCAGCTTCCTTATCGCTCAATGGTAATTAATATTGGGAGGATGAAACCTTTTGTGCCTAGGAATACTAGCCCATAGGTCTGTTTACAGATCTAGAAGCACGACAATGCCATTCTTGTGGGAGCTATGTAGTTTGAAATTAATTGTTAATATACCATTTTTAACCAGGGAAGGCATTTCTTAACAGTATGGAGTCCATACTATTCCAATAGCTTGGAGTAAGACAGGAAGATTTATAGAATTTTTAATCAGTAAGGACAGAAAGTATTTCAGACACTAGTGTAGAGTTATTTTTATAGTGTAAAGGACAAAATTTTGTTATCCGTCCAAATAATTTTATGTTGTTTGATAGAAATGTAAGAAATTATATTTGTAATTTGCTTGTGTCCAAATGTAATACTGGATCATGTAAAAGAAAGATAAGTGTCTTAAAGAGTCCTGTTTTAAAAGGATAGCAGCAGGTTGGTTATATGTGGTACCAGAGGATACTGAGGTCACCATTGTTTGTAAAGAAAGTGGAAATCCCACTCCTTCGATAACGAAAACTATAACTAGTGCAGGGTGGATTATACATCCCTTAGAATGTGACTTGATAGGAAGGTATTTTAAGATCCTAGTTATTCACCAGGGCTGGTTAAATGTTAAGAGCCAGTGGAACGCCATGGAATTACCAGTGTTAGCCAATGTAGTTTGGAGTGATGGTAATATATTTTCTCATTTGGGGTAATCTACCCATTTTCAGGACGAATTGAACAGTTACATAATTTATAGTATTCCACAGTAGACTTTGATAAATTGATTAGTCAAGTTGAGAAAAAAATTGCAGAACGACTCACTAGCCATATACTTGTTGCTAGTTATGCATGTCAAGTAGGGTAATTTTGTTTGTTATTAAAGCCTCATTGTATATATTCAGAAAGTTAAATAAAATATGCCAGGGCCAGAAAGCTGAACTAATTAGTTTCACCATGATATTGTCAATCAGATTAGCTGAAACTATGACAATTGTAGAGTTATAAGTTCGAGGTATTGAGAAGTGTTTAAAATGTGTTTGAAACTCTTAAATAAATACCGGGGTAGTTTCACCAACGGCCTCAATTGAAAGGCATGTTTGTGTAAACATTTTATGTTGTGAGTGGTGAGTGACATAACGAATGTTACAAGGAGATTTAGAATTAATTAATAAACGTATAAACTGAAAGAATTGACTCAAAAAAGAGGTGTCAGCATTTCACGGCTAGAAACCCGGCCGTTGGTCAGGTTAAAATGGGAGGGTTCAAAGCCCTCGTGGCTGACAGCAAAATATCGTAAGCTGGGAGGTCACGCTGGCTGTCATGGGGCCACATAGGCTAAATCATTGGGTTCACCAAGTACCAGTTGGAACCGCCATTTGAGCCCTGGGAACCAGGTTCGACAACCGTGCAGGGACCACCTAGCAGTCTCCCAAGCCATTAGGTAAACCTCATAACACCTCGTTTGGTCACTCGCTTCTCTATATTCACTAAGTTCTTAATCTTTTTAGCTTCACCTTTAACATCACATTTGTAATAGAATAGTATTAATAAATCTTTTAAAAGCAAAGTCTAACTTCGATCACGATCCCACACGAGTAATTATATCAACCCCCTTACCCCCTGCCCCCCTTATCCTCCACCAAAGACATCCTGACAGGTCTCCAAGCCCACACGAAGAACATACAGAAACGGGGGAGGTGACAGTATTAAGAATGCTTTTATTATTAATAACAAGATAGTGTGTTTGTTTTTATAAAAGAAAATTTACTTAAGACAGCTTAAACATATTCCTTAAATTTAATCTCTCTTCAAATTCTTGTGTCCCCACCTTGAATAAAAATACCTATGGAATTAATAAAATGTGCATTTTCATATACAATTATTTCTTTTTCTTAAAGCTTTACCGATTTTTGCCATATAAGGTTATTTTGCTCATATTCAAATATTATTTCAAAGTACTTGGTATGCCATCTAAGTAGGCAAATGCATTCAGTAAAACCAGGACTGGAACAAAATGATGGGAATGACTACTATTGTAATAGTAGGTACTAACAAATACACCAACATTACGTACCTTTTTAAAGTAACAATTTTATATTTGAGTATCAAAATACATTATTGCTGGTGGAAATGTAAATGGGACTAGTGTGTATATTATTTTTTTCACAGGTTAAATCCAATTCTTTCGTCTTTCAGAATGTACAAGTTCATTTGGATACATAGTAAGTTATAACGATATTCCCGACAATTTGGCTGACTAGTTGGTACACCAAACAACAAAACAAAATGAAATTCCATCGTAGTTAGTACTTATTGTCTCGGCTGTATAATAGACGTAATGTATTTACATGACCTTCAACACGTTTAAAACTTGGAGTAGAACACAACTCTACCATCAAGTTAAGCTGCAGTTTTCTGCGAAGGCTTATACTTCAGTTATAATATATTTTTTGATTCAAATTGAGATAAATTATTTGAAATAAAATGGGCTAGTATGTCAATAATATCAACGCCGTAGTCAGGGGGTTGGGGGTTTGACCCCCCACCAATTTTATGAACAAAATATATATGACCTTATTTATGGTTCAAACAATATCAGAATTAAGGTACAAGGTCAGAGCGCTTCTAGAGGTGTTTAATATTTTAAATTGTCTCTAACCTTCGGCAATTAGGATATGTGCCCATCAAACCCCCCTTTAAATTATTGGCTGGCTACGGCCTTGAATAATATGCATAAAAGCAAAGCACTTATGGGAAATCAATAATACGGAAAGAAGAAGGACGTATTTGTATTCGTCCCATTTCACCTGAAAATCAGCATTAAGAAAGTGTAAGCCCCCAAAATGGTGACAAACTAAATAATACCTTCTTCACAAACAATGCAAATGAAACTCTAATGAAGAATAATCACCCACTGTCAAACAAAGTTAATATGAACCCCACTAGTCTGTTGTACTCACACCTCTCGTGAACCCTTTTACCACTAATGGAGAAAGCTCATTGTCTGCACCAGTGCCATTAATAAGAGGTTCGTGACCCAGACTTTGGGCGTCGCACAATGAAGCGTTATTGAGGGGGTTTGTACGAAGAAAGCACTTTAGATAGTGTAACTTAAATATTTATTCAGGGCATTAACACAAACCCATGGTTGATCCGGATATATTATTAAACGTTAAACGGAAGACTCTTCTCTATGCCCATGCGTGTGTACAATTACTCGATAGTTTCTCCTGTCTATTGGAATATTGATCAACCCATTAAATGATTGGACTTTATTAAGTGCAAAAAATTAATCCAATTAAGTCAACAAAAGTAAATTCTTCTCTGCACAATTGTACTGTTAGTTGTCTGTAGACCAACAGCAGAACAGCAGTCGCACGATGGTGTTGTACTCTACTGTACTGCAGAACATTACTCGAATATGTAACGTAAATCTTAAATTTACATTAAGTTAGGGTTTTCAGGAATCTGGTTTGGAATCCTATCACTAAGTGAATACTTATTGCTGTTTATTATCTGTACACCATTTGTTTCGAAATTTAAACTAATAGCGGTAATTGAATTGATTTTTATTTTTGTGTGAAATGTGACCCTCTATAATGTGAGGCCCAAAGCAAATACCCTCTTTGCCCCCCTTTTAGATACTGCCCTGCTTCCCACACATAATAAGATGCACACAATCACCACATTACTTGTAGCTGGAATTATTGACGAAATCTCATCAAATCTGCCCAAGTAATGTGAAGAGGAACTGCCCTTGAGATTAATAGAAACCCAAGCTACCGACTAATCTTAGAAGTATTATATTGTGTAAATGTTTATATTAAGTCATTGTCGTTCCCTTTCACATATACAAACCATTTTACTGAAGAACTGCATTGTCCACCCAAAGTAATTATATATTTTTCTTTTATTTAAGACACTTTTATTCAAACAAAATCATTTTCAGTAAGCTGAAACTTAAGAGGGCTATGCATGTATAATTTTTTTTTATGTTGATTTACTCTATATATAAGCTATGTCGTATAGCTTAGACTCGTGTTCTGTCCTTCACAATATACTATTACTAGCGATTTGAATCTTCTCAACTATCATTAGGGTGACGTCATGTTTCATAGTAAATCGTTTCAATACTAGGTCTTTGTGGATTACGATCGAGTATTGAATAATTTACTAGTTGCTCGCTAATATCAAATTTAAAAATTAGGGACCCAAAAGAGTGGTTGCAAACAGTAGTTTCTATAATATATTGTCCAAATTAATTTTAACATTTTTTAAATGTCTTCTTCTTAAAGAACCAATATTATAATTAATCTTGGCTCTTGTATTATAATATATCCTTACTAAAATATAAGTCTCTACAAATGGAATTTATGAATGTTCAGATTTGTCCTGTTAAATTTCAATTATGACATATTAAATTTGAAACATATAACATGTATTGTGTGCTTCACGCCTTGACTCTTAAATTTTAGAACATTATCTGAACGTTACATTGAAACACAGAAATTCTCTAATATCAAATTTCCATCTACTTTAGGATTAAATAGTCATTTGATTAATGTATATATAATTTACGTATTTACCATAAACTACATTTAAGAATAGTCATTGCGGAATATATTTGTAAAAATATTCAACATATTCCACTGTAACTAAAATGTAATAACAAATGAGAACAAGAGCATTTCATTCTTTCTTAAGTTTGGCTATCTGCACCCCTAATACACTCGTCACTACACATCATGTTAAAGTTGATGAAATTTTGAAGCTTTTTATTTGCATCGTTTTGCCGCAATATAATATAGCGCTATGATCACCCATATATTGTTGTTATGAATATGTGACGTTTATGATTGTTCTTGACAACAGCCATCAGCAATATTTAATCTAGCTGGGATTAACAACATATTATATTATTATTTTCATTTAAAATCTACTAACATAATATGTGATGAATCATTGAAATAATGTGAATAGCTTATTATACAATAAAAGTGTAGATTTGATGTAAAAAAAATGTTTAATTATCCTTAATTGAGCGTTGCTTTTAAATGGGTTATATATATTGTTGAATTTTGAAAGTTTACTCAATCAGTTAGATGTTTAACACTGGTTAGAAATTACTTTTTCAATTGCAATTTTAAATTTCCTTATATATTTGACTGAACATAATATTCAGACATATTATTCATAATGTCACCCAGTAACATGAAATCCCTCAGGCTTTGAAAGCTGTCTGATAAGACTTTTGCATAATTGCCCTTATCCCTTACTACATTTTTATAATATCAATTTTACAATTTAAATACTACACAATGTACATAAACACTCCCTTCTTTACCCCTGTGTACCTAGCTAGATTTAATAAAACATAATATATATTATAGATATTACATAACCAAGCAAATTAGGTTCTTTTACAATAATACGCAATCAATTAGTATAGTTTATGTGTATTTTACTAATAAGGCCCTTTTTTACTTATCGTAATTAATTTTTATGCCCATAATATTAACTAAAAATGTAGTACCTGGTAGTTTCAAATTTTTTTTGCAATATTTGAATTGCGCGCGTGCCAATTTACAGAGATACTAGCACTTGTTTTTCTAAAACTTCAGATCATTAACACTATAGAGTTGCTTGACCTAATTATTTTAAACCTTGGCTCTCTGCTTAAAGCCGCGCGAATTTAAAGTTTAAACATATTTAAGTAACACAATTTTTTATTGGATAGTTAGGTTTGTGACTCTGATAATATAAAAAGGAATTTTCAAAATATAAAGAATGCTTAAAGATAATCGAATAGTTTCTTCTCAATCTATTTGAAACAAACGTTGTAGGGTTTTAAAATAAATAAATATTTATTAGTTAAAATATCCTCATCCATTGGTACGTATATTTGTGATAATAATTAGAGTTAATAATAACACTATTCAAATGCTAAATATGCATTTATTGCTAAACTCAGCTATATCTTTTTTGGTTGGAAATTTAAGAAGCCTAGAAGATTATTAATGAATCAATTTAATTTAAAATAAATAGTTAATAAAAATATAGCATATTTTTATAAAATTTCATTTAAAGGAAATATTTCTACTTGTACCATGTATTAAATTTTTAAAGTGTACCCAATGGTGATAGAACACTTAACTGTGCAAAATAGACATGATTTATTTGTTACATACTATTAACAAAATCCATTGTTATTCATAATTTACACTCAAAGAATTGGGAAATATCAATATTAAGATGATTTATATATATGTTTTCTAATATTATACAGTTAATTAGGAATTCATCATCACAAGATATCCATATGCCATATCGTTTAACAGTGCCTGTTTATTTTCGACCTCAGAATTCGCGTAAATTACCACCTATAGGCACAAAAACTGTCTATCATATATATTTTTCCCTACAAAATCCAATTCTTGTATAATCGTGTCTAATTATTCTTTTAATCATCTTGTATAAAAAATTCTTGAACATGTTCTTATGAACGTAGGCTATATAAATCAAACTCTGACACACATACAAAAATCATAAACCAATGTGGGTTAATAGGTACATTTAAAGATACCTAAAATATGAATGGAATAGTATCAAAATGATTAAAGTGTTTTACTGTGCACTAGTTGGTGTGATTATAATTAGGCTTACAAACTATCCCAACCTACAATACCTAAACTTTCTTGCTTCAACAAATAAAAGGTTGAGTTAAGTTAAATGGGTTAATGTAGTTAAAATAAACTACCTACTTACAGTAATGTTTTCGGGATTAGTTTTAATTCATAGGAGGCGATTAGGCTCAAGATAATAGGAAAAGAATGGAATAAGACAAATACTGAAATAATTCATAGAAGGTAAGGTTATTTTAGTGAGCAGTAGTTAAAAAGCAATTCAAAATATACCCCAAAATAATTATTTAACTAATTTCTGAGAATTTTTTTTATTTATTGATAAGCCTATCTCCCATTTCTTGGTGTGTTGATAAGGAATAATTCATTTTGATATTTTTATGTAGCCTAAAAAAGAAAATATTTCTACAATTAAGTTTAAATGGCTTATAACTTGACAAATCAATTGGCTAATAGCTGACGTTTATGATTAGTTACTATTATTACAAGGGGCCTATAAGAAAATGAACTGATGGTCATGTTTGAAGTAGACTAGAACTGAAATAAATAAAAGTATTTTTATGTAGGCCTAATGTTATTTTAACACCCCCCAAACTTCTAATTTTAACATAACATGGTACTAATGTTAATCTGTGTTTAAAAAAATGTAATAAAAAGTATTAAAATAAATTAGTTATTAGGTGGTCTAGGGGTAAGGTGTCAGATTTCTGTGCTGAGAGTCCGGGGTTCAATCTTCGGTCCCATCACGAATTCGTCTGATTGTCCAAACCCTTCCTTCACCTCTGACAAGACGTGTATTAATCACAACTTGTGAATGTGAGGAATGCCAGGCCTCCACCGTGGTCTGGATCCCATGTTAAACTGTAGGTCCTTCATTCCATCTCACAATCACCCTACCATTACACATTAATGTAAGTGCGTATAACCCGAACAGGTAGTAAGACACGGTGCTAATAATAATAATTAGCTTTTATTCATTTTTTTAAACTATTATTGTTTATTAATAAGTAATATTTTCACACTAATAGGCAATAAAGATGAAGAAAGTAGATTTGAGAGTAAATGTGCCACAATTTTGTAGAAAGTAGAGTGGGACGCCTTGAAAGAAAATTCCCTTGGCCAGATTTTGTTCCTAAACTTTCCCATCACCAGGTAACCACATAAGATGAGACCATAGCAACTTTGTCTTTGGGCTTACAGGTGCAGGTAAAAATTATAATTGATTCATAACTATTTTTACAATTCAATTACTAATACAATTATCTAACATGAGTTACCAGGAATGTATCCAGATGGGGGGCGGGGGGAGTAATCGTGGGGCTGAAGCCCTTCCCCCGAAATCCAAACAAAAATTATTATAAAAAAATAAAATATTAGAAAATTATCTTGTAATAATATATTGTCTTATAGTACTAAAGTCCTAATTAAAAAATTAGGTTAGGGCCTAGTAATTAATTTGTTTCACTTTATTAACCAGACTAAACATCGTGAATAATATGATGTAATATACTCATGAATTCCTCCAAACACAGAGATATAAACAAGTCAAAATTTCATAATAAAAGATATTACAGTTGACCCATGCTTGCATTCACTAATAATTAATATACTTTTTATGACTTTGAATAGAAATGTTATTAGTTTTTATAAAAAAGAATATAAAATTAGTATATTTTTTTATTAAAAGTCATAAAAATGGTATCATTTATTAGTGAATGCAAGAATGAGTCCACTTAAATATATTTTTTTACGAAGTGTTGATATAATTTTCTCTTCGCCTCCTTCCCACGCTGTTTATTCTGGAGATAACCGTCGTCATTGAGAAATATGTAAAGAAAAAGCACCCCCCNCCCCCCCACCTCTTTGCCCCCCAAAATAAAATTCTGGATATGTGCCTGAGTGTTGCTATTAATATTTTAATATCGTTACAAACTCATAATCATCATCATCGTCATCTTCATCTTCATCATCATCAACTGCTGTGGCCAGGTTACATTAGCAAAGTGCCTCCATCTTCCTCTATCCTTCCACCATTCTTCCTCCTTTAATCACTTCCATTCTTCTCCTCACACTTGCACATTTTCTGTTATCTGCTCCTATCATCTCTTTTTTGGTCTCCCTTACGGTCCTTTTCATACATACTTTATTTCCATAGTTCTCTTTGGTGATTTTTCCTTTTCCATCCTCATGACATGCCCATAACATATCATCCTTGCTTCCTCTACTATCTAATGTACTTCCTGTATCTCCACTCTTTTCCAGATATTTTCATTCCTAAGCTTATTTCTCCTTGTGACAGCTAACATGCTCCTTATAAACCTCATTACCATGGCCTCCACTTTCCTAGTTTCTCTTACATTCAATGATCATGTCTTTATATAAGTATGGGTACAAAGTTCACACTATACAACACTTCCTTACACTTCAAGGGCACGTCTCTTCTCCATATAAGGTCTCTTAAACACCTTTAGAACAGCTCCCCTTATGCCAACTTTTATTAGATCTTCTCTACTCCCACCTTCACTTCAATCATGCTTCCAAGATATTTTACACTCTGTACCTTTCTTAGCTCTAATGCATCCAACTTTATAGCTTTACTAGGCCTTACCCTCTTCCTTATCATTTCAATCACTTCACACTTCACCATGCTAAATTTCATTCCACACTATTTCATTTCCCCATTACATCTTGTGGCTGTTCCTGTTATTCCTCTTCCTTCTCCCCACATACCATCAAGTTATCAGCAAACACCGCTTTAATTCTTTCCTCCCAGCCACTTTATTCATTACCATTTACATTACCATTACAGATAGTAATGGTGAGAGAGCACTCTCCTGCTTCACTCAATTTTTTATTTAGAGCCACTGCGTCCACCATTTTTCTGTCTTAACACAACTCATGTTATCCTCATACATACTCTTAACTCTCATTACAACTACTCTCGCCACTCCAGCCTCTTCCATTGCTTTCCAGGCCATATCTCTTTCCACACTAATATATGCATTCTCCACATCCATAAATACCTTTACCATTTAGGGAAAACCACCCTCAGTATACCCAACTGGGATTATAACACCAATTTCCTTGTCATATGCAGTCTGGTCTAACACGAGAGTGATGCGTTAGAATATGCAGCCACTGAAGCGCATCACTGTTACTCCCCTATAATTGATATACCTCTTTCTGCCTTATTATAAAAAAAATTGGTACTATAATTCACTTCTTCCAGTCTTCTGGCACACTGTGCTTCTTCCACTCTCAACATCTCTATAACCAATCCATTACTGCTTCTCCTGCATCACTTATAATTTCCAAAGTTAGTTAGTCTCACCTGGTGCTTTTCCCAATTTCATCCTCTTTAGCACATCCTCCATCTCTTTTCATGTAGTACCTACTCCCTCCTCTTCTGCTAATTTTATCATTTTAATTTGCTTCACTCTCATTCCTTTCCTATTTCGACTTTAACATCTTCTCAAATATCTCTACATAGTTCCTTTTATTTTTATCCTGTCTTCATCGTTCCTTCTTTTTTTATCCATCACTTTAACTTTTTTCACTTCTATTGTTTTTTAGCTGACAATATAACATCATTTTTTTCACATACTTTTCCAGCATATCTGTCAAATTTTTCATCTAATCCTTCCTATATTCCTTTAACAATCATTTTGATCTTATCTTCTGGTTTCCTCATTCCTAATTACTAAAACTTCTTCTCCTCCACTGCTTCTTTCACTCTGGTATTCCACCATGGTTTCGCCTTCCACTTAGGCCTACCTCCTATGCAACTCCCAACAAACTTTTCTCAACCCTATCTTATTCAACCTCAGGTATATCATCCTTGGGCATTATTAAGTTTCTTGCCTTTCTTAGATACAGTTTCCTTTCCTCTTAATTTTTAAGCCTCCTCATCCTTCTTTCTTGTTTTCCTATTTTTCTTCCACATTCACATCCCACTATGTCTGTCACTAGCAACCTGTGATCACTATCTAGAGACACACTTGGTAGATCATCTTAACATTTACATTCTGCTTTCATTCCCTTGTACATAAGGAAGTACCATACTCTATTACAGACCTTTGACCCCCATTTCAACTGCACTAGCCGATATAGCAATCCTATGGTTTTCCCTTTTAATTTTGAACCAACTGTTTGTTTGTTGCTTATCAGTACATAACTTATACTCACTCAACCTTATTCTAACATGTTTAAGGCTAGGTTAAGTTGGGCTGGAGTATGTTTTAATAATCAAAGTTAATATGTGCATGTGATTGTTCTTATTTTATCTAGAATTTGCGTATGTATAAAATGAATTGTGAAGTTGTGATCACAGATTCTCATCCATTGGACTATCAATTTTTTATGTGTTTACTGAGCGCCATTTTCTTTCCTAACTGGAGCCCAAGTCATGATTTTGGGATTGAAAAATGATGCTGTAATGCAGTTTTTCTCAGATTACATCATCAATAACATTTGTGGGGAAGATAATACACCAGTATTAAAATGTTAATGGGGGATTTTATAAAGTTAGCCACTGGATGAAGCTGATGACAGACTAAAGAAGTTACAGGATTTTACACCAGAAGAAAGAATTATACATTTGGTTTTACTGCAAAATGTTGGGATAAATATACTACCGTAATATAGTTATTCAAACCAGCCTCTTCTCTGTGATGTAGATGCTGATCATCCTTCACCAATCACCAATACCTGCCATTTCCTTACTAATGATAAAGTGTATTTTGAATATAACAGTTGCTTTCTACCACACTCTTATGCTGCTATTATACATCATTCACCTCTTAAGTGTTTCTCAAACTGTAATACTGTACATCTTCGTTAATTTGTATGGATAGACTAAACATTTTAAGAGGCACACGACTTGCCGTCAAATTTTATTTTTTGATTACAGCAAATATGATAGACAAATAAACACAGATGTGAATGTGTTGTCATGGACTAATATAAGATTATCTTTACTACTGCCATGGCTTTGTTTTGTTCAAGTGTTGTCAAAATTTGAAACAATACCATACACTTTATTAGTCTGAAAGGGGCATGTTAGTATGGTCACGAACGGTGAAAGTTAGGGAAACAAAGAGCTACACGATTCTATCTTGATATGCCATCACTACCAATGTGCTCTTATACACATATATGATTGCTATTATATTTAGTATATATTACAATGAGTCTTGTTGGTGTTCATTAGTAATTTTTAGAAATTTGGAATTGGAGGAGACTGCTTGAAAGGCTTTGGAATCCAACTCTTTTCTACGATATCAAATTGGTTTTATGTAACAGGGATTCACAGTACAAAATACATTTTCAGAACACTTTTCGTATTATAAGAGGGCTTATTGTATATTATTATTACTGTGTAGTGTATATATTAATAAATAAGCTATAATAATGATCCTTTTTATATTTGAAACTTTTATTAAATATCATGTATGTTGTTCCAGTAAAAATATGGATGTTGAAACAAAAATTGGTACAGGGTTCAAAGGACCGCCAATACTGGAAAGATTTTCCTTGAAGGAAATATTCTCAATTTTTCTTGATTTAGATCATGAAAATATTCCAGAAAAGGTAGTGTTGTGGAAACCATACCAACTTTACTATAAATTATTGTTAGTAATATATAAGTAGGCCTATATTAAACACTAAAATAATATTTAAAATAATAAAATTACATTTTAGTAAACAAAAATATTAAAATTTACAAATATACTTTATTGTACACTCTTAAAATGATGTTTAGAAAAGGTCTTCAAAACTTCAATATCATTGAGGAGTTCAATTACTGTATATTTAAAAAATTAGTTAACAACAAGATTAATTTTTGTAGGATGGATGGACATTTTTTATTTCCTGTTCATCTTCTGTTTGACTAATTAGCTAAATTTTATTTTCAAAACTATAAATGCCTACAAATCAAAAATGTGTTTCTGAATATCTTCTTCTCTTTCTGTTAAAATTATTTTCTGAGAAGTTAGGTTAATA
The DNA here is from genome assembly GCA_902141385.1 of Timema californicum. Taxonomy (NCBI): domain Eukaryota; kingdom Metazoa; phylum Arthropoda; class Insecta; order Phasmatodea; family Timematidae; genus Timema; species Timema californicum. The sequence continues at coordinate 63,161 of CABFOW010001102.1, read as the reverse complement.
AACTAATCCATAAATAATTTCACAAAATAGAATGGCACTTATATTGCAGATATCTCCATCATGTTTTGTCCGTGAGATGCAAATGTCTACTGAACAAAGGTATAAAAAACTGGTTAATCCTTTACGAAAGCTCAACTTTGAGAAGGAGCTTTGTCAAGCTGAAATATATTTCAAGATTAACCCGAATGTAGTCATTTTCCAAAAATGTCAAATTGGAGAGACTTATAATATCAGGCTAAGTGTTTGCAATTCAAGCAAGGTAGGTTTACACTGATAATCTCTTAAATACATATAGATTTTATAAGTAGATGACATGTGAGTAATTTTACTATTAAACTCTTCATCACAGTCCTAGAAGCCAATATTTAGTTTGGTTTGAATATTTTTATTGTTGGGATCTATCCTGAACGCATACCCCTACACAATTTATACCACCCCCACATCCCTCTTTTCCAAGACCTCTTTTCACTCCCAAAAACACTCACTTATCTGGGTCGTTCTCAAATTTAGAGAGAGATTGGGTGAAAAATATTTTTTTTTTATAGTTTAAATTACTTGTTAAAAATGATATAGTTATAATAATCAATACTATTGTATAATAGAATAATATTCACCAAAAATCAAATATCAATAATAATATTTTAATTACTATATTAAATTACATATTCACAGAGGTGAAATTCAAGATATGGAGAGGATTTCTCATCTATTAATTTAACATTAAAACCGCTTGATAATATATAAAATATAATTTATAATACTGCTACAAAGATGAGTTGGGACTTAATGATGATCTACAACAAAACTATAGTATTATTTAAAGAGAGGAGTTGGGGGCGAAATATTGCTGAAACCAATATTTTATTAACTTTAATTACTATTCAAAAGGCTTTGGAATGATTCATTCTGATGCACTTTATTCCAGAAGCCACTTTGATAAGTGCCTTAATAATCATTAGTTTGTTTTTAAATAAGTATTGTTTCCATTTTCTTATGCCAGACAATTTAAAATATCTAAATGTAGTTTTTTAACTCTAATTAGATTGAAATAGGACTGTATTACTCATCATTTGTTGACTCTCAACCCTTTTTATTATTGCTCTTTTAATGGTGCATAGGGAGAATTTAATTTGGGGAAAAGTGGTTTCAAACTTTTAAGTTTATGACTTATAATGTTAAGACATACTATTAAAAAAATAAGAAAATTGTTATTTTAAACTGTAATTGCAGGAGGGAGGAGAGGGAGGGAAGTCAAAAATAAGTTTTTTAAGGACTGCCTACCCTCCTCCTCACTGTTAATGTTAGAAAAATAGATTCTTCTAGAAGCTATTTTGAGTGGTTTTCATTTGTAGAGTTGAAAGTCATTCTCTTTTAACAGCTATTTAAAATCGTACTCCTCCACTAATATATTTTGAAATTTGGATGCTCCTAGAGTCTATTTAGATTAGTCCTTCATCAGCAAATTTTCGAAAATTTGATGCCTCTTTAAGCTATTTTAAGTAGTGCTTACACAGATTTTGAAATTTTGAAATTTGGACACCCCTAAAAGCTATTATTTTTTTAATTGGCGGAACTTAGGAGCTATTTGGAGCACAATTCTTCCTTGGCAAAGTTAATATATTTGAAGTTTGATAAAAGGCAAGCTTAAGCTTAATATTAAAAACTTCAGAAAACTTTGGGGGTAAGGGAGAAGGGGTTTTGAACCCTATAACCTCTCTTCCCTTCCTTATACCCATGGTTATTTTATCTCTTTCATTTATTTAGCTCTAATATTTCTTGTTTGTTTCTGCACATTTTACTTTAACATTTATTTTAGCCTTTTCATTAATTTATATATTTTTCCTCATTTATTATTTAACTCCTTTTCCTTCATTTCTTTAGTTTCTTTTTGCTGCGATTGCCTTGTATTTTTGTTCTGTTTGCCATGTTGTGAACTATAAAATTTAACTATAAACTTTTTGGTCTATTTTGTAAATGTTACAATGTTATGTTTATAAAACTACCAAATCATCAATTAGGCCTAGTTGCAGTATATCAATAATTAATAAACATAATTTAAATACCAACATTCATACAATTCAATTAGACATGCACATACTATTTCTTAGATAATTATCAGTGCCACTACTAATGTAAATATTGATATCAACATCACATGGAAAGCTTCAACTTTGTGGTACATCATTGAAGCAATGTGTTTAAGGTGTTACCAGTTTTCATAAAACATAATCTGTACTAGGACATCATGGGTTTATAATTATGTTAAGGAACTCATATTACACTACACTTTCAGCTATCATAACTTTTTAAAAACATTATCTAACATAATATTTAAAAATCCATGGAGGTAACCATACAAAAACATTCCTATATTTCTGAACATTTATTAATTTTGGCAAGAACTGCAATCACAAACTTTATTTCATAACATTCTAAAGTGTCTTCCTAGAAAAAAATAAAAATAATGAATACATAAATTGAGGTTTAGTTTAGTTTAAAATGAGTTAGTTAACTTGTCTCTAGATTGGAGAGTGCCCATTTAAAAGAATGGTAACAAATTTTGCTTGTTTTATTTTTATTCATAGATCTTGACACCACTTCGCATGGCATGTGAGAACTCACCTTATTTTAAAGTGAACTATGCATCTCCAAAAGTAATCACAAGCCTTGCACCTGGGATGTCTGTTTACTTTGACATCAAGTTTACACCAGAGGAACAACGTGACTACAAGCACCAAATAACATTTCTCACAGAAAAAACTTCTTTTATTGTTCCAGTCTATGGTAAAGATAATTTTGCATGTTTTTTTATGTTCTTATTATCGCTTTTGATTTATACTTCACTCAATAATAAATTTACTGTCTATTAAATTATAATGTTTAACAGTAGGGGTTTTAATTAATTCAAACCGAGTGTTAGTGATGAGTAAAGATGTGTTTAGGGAGTATACCAGCATTTGTGTGAAGTGAAGATAAACTGGATTTCTGGTGAGGGTTTGAATTTCCGTAGGATGCAATGTGGGCAGTTATTCATAAGTGAATTATCATAGTGTTTTTTCCTATTCCCTCTCCACGCTAATATGGTTGCAATTCCTCTAAATTACTTTCTGCAATGCCCATCACCCGTTAGCTTTCTCCATTAATAATCTTGTTGCTAAACGTTGTAACAACAACATAATTAACGATGACAACAACTTTATTTATTTGAGGAATTTAACATGCACTTTATGAACTGACTGATTATTCCAGCTCACGAGAACTTCTATCAGCAAGCTCGAAAGGGCCTACCAATTTTGCTGGGAAAAGTATTTTCACATATCTTCCAGGGATTTTTTACATGCCACAATTGACATAGGACTGACCACTTTACTTCCCCTTAGAAGGAAATTGTGCTACAAATTTTTAACGCTCAAGAAAAATTTGTTGGCTCCAGCTCGGCTTGAGCCCATGACCATTGGGTCCTGAAGCAACCACTATACACCAAGACCTCCAAGGTCGACGACAGTAAATAAATTGTACAGAACAGATGTACACACTTATTCATATAACTTGAAATCAAATTAAAAAAAAGATATTTTCAGAAATTTGCTCTTAAGTAATGTTTCTTCATAAAAACAAACTTATCATCTTGCTAATCACAATAAACACTCATCATAGTGTAATTTTAAATAAAATTGTTCAAACCATTTATGAATTTTAAAAAAATATTCAAAAATCAATATTATGCAAACTACTGTCAAATTATATAGGCTATTTATGTTTGTAAAAATAAAGATATACTGATTTCATACTCAACATGTAAAACCATTTCCAGATATTCATTTTGAACTAAATCTTAAAGTTCATTTTTGAAAAATTTCATATTTTCTAATAAAGATATATTTGTATTTATCATGTAAAACCATTTCCAGGTATTCAATTAGAACTAAATCTTAAAGGCCGTTTTGGAAAAATTTCAAATTTTCTGATAAAGATATATTTATATTTTTCCTGTAAAATCATTGACAGATATTTATGTTTAATTAAATCTAAAGGCCATTTTAGAAATATTCCAAATTTTCTAATTTTTGTCAAAGTTAATTAACATGTTATTAATTTATTTTAGAAAAATAAACTTGTTTTATTATTTCTCATGTAAAATAGATCCCAGTTACAAACTGCAAACACAATCGTTTAGCTATTTTGAAATATTCTTTTTAATAATAACAAGTGTATTATAAAAAACTTACCAGATACCAGTAGGGCCTACCTATTTTGAACCAAAGCACTAAAACCATTTTTAAAATAATACTTATCAGTCATCAGTAAACTTCAAATGACAATTTTCTTGAAAAACAAAGTATACATTTTTATTTTTATTTCAAACACTCCTCAGATATATATTTTTAACAAAATTGTTTTGGTCATTTTTTTAAAGTTTGTGGATTTTCAAAAATCACTCATCAGTTAAATAACCTTAAACAAATTTTCCACACAAAAAAAATTACGTTGTTATACCAAACAAAATTGTTAAACCAACTTTTTAAAAGTTTGGAGATTTCATAAATCACTATATATCCTTAATTTAAGAGCTTGTGTCGAAATAAAAATAAAAATCTCGAGGTATAGCTATACATTATCTAAATATCAAGTTAGACAAAATCTATCAAGATCTTTTGGATCGAGTCCCAGGCACAGACAGACATAATTGTAAAATCCACTTTGATGGGTTCAGGGTTACATAAAACTTAAAGATTCACCATAATCTCAAGGTGAAAATTTTCATGATTATCGTACTTTTTCTTCATATGAGAAAGTAAAGAGAAAGCCACCTCCAATGCACTAATAAGAGATTTGAACCCTCATTCCTCACTTATAGGTGACCAAGTGTATTGTAAGTCTAATTCCTGATTTAATATTATTATTAGCACTGCGTCTTACTACCTGTTCAGGTTATACACACTGATTTAATGCAACCATTGGTGTGGACAATCTNTTTAGAAATAGCAAGTGCACATTTAAAAGTTTTAAGCTGGTAGATATATTCATGCTTATAACAACTTTTTGCAAGTATTATGAACTATTTAAAATTTTATTAGAATACATTCGCCTTCAAGCTGGCGCGCTGGAGTTTAAAGTACCCCAATTTTATATTTGTTGATGTGAAAACACTGTTGGGTGCTTGTTGAGAAATATGTTACTTTTTATATTCCTTCAGTGTGACTGTCTGCTGGTAAACTTGGAATTAAATTAATTGAAGTGATTTGTAATAAACTCATTGTTGAGGTATGAAATACCTCATGCGCCTGTTCAAGAAATGCAATTTTTATTACATATAATATTAATTTTTGAACAATTATTCCATTGTTTGGTCTATCATAGTCTAACTATTTGCCACAACTTTTTTTTTGTTCGCCTATTGAAGCAAGGGTCTTGGGTTTGATTCCCAGCAAGTCTATAAAATTATCATCGGTGAATTTACAGGTCGTTTACAGGTTGTTTACCTTATAAATAAGTTAGTTTGTAAGTTGTGTGCTGAAACAACAAACAGGTTTTAGAAAGTGCACATTCTCATAATGAAGACACAAATATTAATTATTATTTTGAATGTCTCCTGCAAAATTCTGTAAAATATTACTGGAATTTTCAGATGAGGACTGAGGGCAATTTCTAGGCCTTAATTAAAAAATTAATTAATATTTTTTCTTATAAATTGTAAATGTATTGTGTGTGTATTTACATAGTATTAGTAACAATAGAAACTAGCAAAAGGATAGCATAAAAAGCATTTTATTGGTACATATCTTAAAGTATATCAATTTCAAAAAGTCCCATGTTATGAATTATTGGACTTTATTTAGTAATAAAACAATCAATATCATCATTTAATTTAATTTTATGTATTGTTTATTTAGTATTTATTTAACTCAATTCAAAATAAAACAAAACATTAAAAAAATCGTTCACACAAGTATTAATATTACAGTGTAAACTACCAGGGATATAAAGTACCCCACACACCTGCTTGTGTTAAATATGCCGGAGCACTCATTTGCGTGTAGATAGAATACTAAATACAAACATAAATTTCTTTTTATCTCCTCCAATAGGCTAACAATTGAAGAGGGTGCTCAAGTAATGTTTTAAGTTACATTTTTTTTTATCAAAAAGCAAGCTGTGCTCAGAAAAATTTATATTGTATAATGTATACTTTCTCAATGTTAAATTTAGGTTTATTGCCATAGAAACTAATGAAAGAAATGTCCAAAGGTTAGTTTCCCTGCAATGTTGTTGTGAGTGGTATCAATATTGTGGATGCTAGTAAGGTTTTTGGTACCTTTTGCAACTAACTTAATGTTGCTTTTAGCCGGAGCTGCAATTGTAGACAGGTTTTCTTTGTTCTTTGCATAACACTCCAATTTTGGGTGTATGTTGCCAAAATGCTACCTTCAGTTAAGTAATGGTTTCTGTTGCATATCATTCAAAAGTACACATCAAATTTCTAAACATAATATAACTGAAACATTTTAAACCAAGTTAATTGTTCATTAAATTGTTTTTGATATGAAATGAATTTTGGTTTTATTTTTACCAAGCTATTGGACCTAGACCTCTATTGGATTTTCCTGATGCAGTTCACTTCCCAAAAACATCTGTAAAAGTTCCAGCCATTAAAATGCTAATGGTTTCTAATATTGGCGAGGTGACGGCTGTTTTTAGTCTTACTGCTGAATGGTATGATACCTGTCTTTGTTATTATTTCTTAATTAAGTTTTATCGAGGATAATCATAATGTTTAGAGTAACATTTAATTCTTTTTATTTATTATTTAATCTCAATAAACTACATATGTTTGTTTGAATACCACAATGACTTAGATGTTTATAGCCCATTTATTGTTTCTTGAAATTGTGTGATGACTCTCCTTGTATTAAAATGCTATATTGCGAAAGTTATTTTTGTTTAGTCTAAATCCAACATTTGTAATTATATTTTTTGTCGCCGTGTCTCTCTAGTATTAAACTAACTATACTAATGTGGATTGAGGGAGGTTGAATTTAAAGGAAGTTTAGTCATTGGCAAGCCTTTCTATTGCAAGTGATGCTTTAGACCATTCGACCACTGAAGCATGTTATTTCAAAGTTTATTAGGTAGTAATCAAATTAATAGTTCCTTATTTGACCTAATAGCATCCCGAGACTTTAATTGTACCTGGGGTAGAAAGTAATGTTGTTAATATTAGCCAGGCTCCTAATAATGTCTAGGCTGACTTAATTTTATTCACAAACTCTTTCTTGGGCCTCACACAATGCAATTTTCCTAATGCTTGCCCACTACTCTTCACTCATTAACTAGTTTTTCTACCGTGTTTAAGAATACATTTTTTTTTGTTTGAATTTTTTGTTTTTATTTGTTTCAAATCACTTGGCCCATTTTTTTTTGTAGCAGCAGCTCCAAAAATATATGGGAGTCCCATTTGTATCTGGGGTAAAAGGTTAAGTTGTTAATAGTACCCAACAATTAGGTCAAATACTGTAATTAACATAAAAATCAACAATACATTTTACCAGGTTAAGTTGTTAATAGTACCCAACAATTAGGTCAAATACTGTAATTAACATAAAAATCAACAATACATTTTACCAGCATCAATGGTTGCATAGTCTAATGCATCACTCTCTTATTAGACAGGATTGTCGGTGAGAGGGAGATCAGGGATCAAATCCCTGTCAGGTGCAATGGTTTTCCACTTTAACCTTCTTGCAAATGTGGATACAATTACTTACTCTAAAATTATACCTTCTTCATTCTTACTCCTTTGACATAACTAACACATAACATTTTAGAAAACATTTTAAAGTAGTTTAAAGTAAGGAGTAGTAACAATTAAAGTTAAAATTTAAGATAGAATACTCCTGAAAAAACTATAACAAGATATAGAAAAAATGTGATTTAATTTCAAGATTGGTAGATATAATAAGTGTCATAAAAATTCAAATATATTGATTAAAATTTGCTTCTAATAAACAACAAATTGTCAAATATGAAAATTTTGGTTAGATTAATATAACATCATCAACAGAACTAAAACATAAGTTGATGACAAGTCTAAAATACAAGTATTACATGTTAAAAATGTGTTACAAAACAAAGATAACATAAAGTAAGGACAAGACAAAGTTTGAAGTTCAATTATGTTGTAAATAAAAATTAGAAAATTAGAATTTTTAGGTTAACATCTGCCATTTGAAATTTAAATAAAGTGATTATGTGTTCTTGATACAAAGATTTTGAAGAATATAATATAGAGTGGAATATAAACAAAGTTTTAAGTCAAATATGTTAGGTTAAAAAATTATGAAATTTTAAAGTGATGTATAAAATCTAAGTCTTATCTTATTCTAAGTCCCATTACTACTTGTGATATCAGCAATCGAAAGATGACGAGTTATATTTTCCTGACATTTTTCGGTGTAACACCCTCTCTGTGTCCTCATACTACCCGACCAGTGAAAGTAATGAAAGGGAGAGGATGAACTTAACATACAAGATAAATGGAAATTATAAAAATATATAAATTCAACAATGAGCAGTTTATTCAATTGAAAGACAAGAGTGCAGTTGACAGTACATGGTCTCATTATATCATAATGAGTTCTGTTGGAAATTATACTCGAAGTAAACAACTTTACATAATTAAAGTTGCGCAAGTGTATACACCAAAGGACACATGAAACCCATCATCAAACTGATGGTTCAGTCTATAAGAGACAATACCTTTACGTATAAGTTATAAATGTGATACAAATTTATAAGGGCCTAAAGGGCACCTTTAAATGGTTCCCAAAAATTTGTACTTCCCAGAGTACGATATACTAATTTAAATTAAAATGAAACTTGACGACCATACTACAAAATATATAATACGTGAGAGTTTGGCTTACAGACCTAAGACAAACTCCTCCGGGACTATCTGATCTGACTAGAATATGGAATCAACAGTTCCACCAATAAACAAAACTTTAACTGTTCAAAAGGATTTTACGTTAATAAAAAACATAAACTAAATTTATAATAGTTACTTCGCAGATCGGAAACAGTGTTACAAAAAATCTACTATCCCTAACAATTTAATATTAACTTGTGAAACTCAGAAATAAACAAAGTTTTTAGAAAAATAGACGATCATGATAATAGTCTGATATTTTAAACTGATTATTTTAAATAATTATATACAAGATTTTAGAGTCGAAAATAAATTTGATTCCATTACTCCAACCGTCAAAGTGACTATATGGTACAGTTTACAAGTTTTATCCTGCCATTGTCCAGATCCATGCCAATGGTCTAATGTCGATGGTTGATCGTAAGATAGTCAACTATTGCACGCTTGCACAGCCATTATATAGGGATTTCGTTGTTATGAAGGGCAGGTATAAACACACGCAAGGTGACGTCATGATGCCTGCAATTAGTCACGTAGATCTTGTTGATAGTTGTTGATCCATCAGAAACTCAGCAACATTTCCAATCACCCGATGTTTTGAAAGAGGTTCTTCTTCCATCCATCAGAGGTCAGCTACGTAAGTATCCTCTAGCAGGCGGTGGTAGTTCATCCCTCATTACTTGCTAGTCCATTTTGAGCGTTGGGACGAGTGTTGTTGATACACCGGACCTCTCTTGCCCCAGTCGCCGATCTTGGATTCCCGTGTGTAGTTCAGCCTAGCCGGATTCTATTGAAAGCAGATTCATATTGTAAGTACTTGAACAGATTATTACATTGATTTGGATTGAGTCGTGAAACATGTTGTCCAGCATTGTTATATTATGTCTTCTTAGCCTACAAGAACTACAACAGCGAACAATACTATTGTAGGGATCCTAAGTTTAATTGAATTTATTGGAGCGGATAGTATGATTTGATGCGATACATCCATTTACGTCAGTATGGGGCGTGGTCCAATTGTAACATTATACGACGTAATGTTACATTGTGCAACAAACATTGAGTTTAGCCGGGTGGTCAGTGAAGCCAGCTGGGTGGTGTGCCCGGTCATAAAACCCTGGGAGGAGAACACTGAAATATATTTCAATTGACTTAATTTTTTCCCCTGTTTTTAGAAAAGTGTGTTCAGATTATTTGGAATTTTGAGTTATTGGGTTTGGTTTAATGTAGTTTTACTGTATTAGATGTTTTCACGTCACCAGTGCAGAGAGCTCAAATATTTCTCCACTACAAACATAGAGTTTAATTTTCTTCTCCTGGCGACCTCATTAGTTCTTGAATATCTGTATAGTGTATCTTGGAATTTAATGACAACTTTTTCTCTTCATTTAAATAGTTTGTCATCTACTGCTGCTATGCTCATGACAGATATTAAACTGTTGATATTACGAAATTAGCTACCATTTTCAGTGGTTCTGATGAATCACATTCTTAATGTTTACTACTTTCAAGATATTTTAAATTACATGACACATTTTCAAGGTTTTAATGCGCGAATAGCTGCAAAAAATGACAAAATGTCCGTGAAAAGGAGGACATGTGGTCATCCTGGTTGTATAGCACTAGTTAAGTGGTATCGGAACTACCAGTAACCTTACTCATTTTGGTAACTATCATCAGGGAAAACATAAAACCCGGAACAGTCAGGAAATTTAAAACTACTAAGAAAATAAGGGAAATGTCAATTGATATTGTAGTCGATCAGGGAAAATGGTAGATTTGATTTTCTAGGGAAGGGAAATATCTTGGTTGCATCCTATTCAAACATGATTTCAAAATCTTTATAAACCTCAATATAGGTTTTAGTTGGGGAAATTCTAAGATTTTGTGGTCACCCTAATCAAGAAATTATATTCTAGCGGGATCTAGCCTTCTTTGTCCTTACTCACTTATACTATCTCATTTTTCTTTAATATTTTCTCATCATAATCTCTCCTCATATTTTTCATGGGTCTAGTTTTCTTTCACTACTCCTTACTCGTCTTTTCAGAGAATCTATATTAATCCATTCACCACATTGTATAATAGTTAAGAGCTAGTCTCTTTGTAATACCACCATATTTTTATTTTCAGAGTGTTGCAGACTGAAGCGACACCTTTGCTGCCCTTGCGGTGTAAGAAGCATTCAAGAGTAGAAGGTGCTATCAGCTCAACCATGAGTTTTTGTAACTGTCAAATGGCTTTGGCCAATCACAAGCTAGGTGTCGACTTGCTTGCCATTTTCTTTGGTATTGGAGCTTGGATTGGTATCAATGGTATGTATGTTCAACTACCACTGATTGTCCAGACGCAACCAGAAGGATGGAACCTACCTTCGTACCTGTCAATCATAATTCAAGTTGCTAACATCGGTCCAATATCATACACCTTGCTGGAGAAATTTTGGCCGAACAAAGTGAAAGACAGTTGGCTAATCTGTGGAATCCTTAGCTTGGGCTCAACCTCTGTGATATTGATGGCTTTCTTGTACCAAAAAACAACATATATTGGTGGTGAAGAACACAGCACCGCGCTCTTTGCACTTGTGTTTTTTGTCGCATTGGTGGGATGCACAAGTTCTGTGCTGTTCATGCCATTTATGAGACATTTTCGAAATATTTATCTAATCTCGTATTATGTCGGAGAAGGTCTCAGCGGATTCGTGCCGAGTATTGCCGCGTTGGTCCAAGGTGTGGGTGGTAACCCAACCTGTATCAATCAAACCTATGAGAATGGGACAAGTCATGTGGTTTCTTATACATCCCCTCCTCGTTTCTCAACACAATCATTCTTCATATTTCTTTTTTGTATGTTTTTACTAAGCAATATATCCTTCATATTATTAAACAATCTTAATTGGTGTAAAACTGAAAAAGTGTATCTGAGCACTCGAAAAAACAGCTTAAGTCAATCAGGACAAAATTCACCAGTGGCTATTACCAGACTCCAAAGTGAGGATAAATCTATCAGCGAAGAAGATAATATGGCAGCTAATAGAAATGCAGGATTTATTTCTTCGAGCAATGGTGTTGCTTTGTACGAAGAGTTTAGTGATCCAAACCAGATGGCACAATCGTCTAGTACCCAAAATAGGTCATTATTGTCGCGAAGAGTGTATGTCTACTATCTTGTGTTAGTGTCTTGGTTGTGTCTGTTTGGCAACGGCCTATTTCCAGGTATTCAATCATACTCTTGTTTACCATACGGTAACGTAGCTTACCATCTTTCCGTGACTTTGGGCAGTATGGCCAATCCACTTGCCTGTTTCCTTGCATTTTTCCTGCCTTACTCCTCTGTCCGAGCGACCTCTTTGATGGCTCTAATATGTACCCTCATCTCATGCTACATTGCTACTACTGCTGTGCTGAGCCCTTCCCCGCCACTCGTGGGAACTACTGGAGGAGAGGCTCTTGTGGTAAGTTGGTAAGGTCATCTTACCACCTGTCTTGGGCTTACACAATTCAATTACTCCAATGGGAATGGGACACGTAAGTTAATAGTTTTGATAATAGATACCGGGAAACCATTTAGAATAGACCACCCTCAGTACATCCAACCAGGACTGAACTCTGATCTTCCCATCATCAGCATAAATTTAATATCGTTCTTCATTATTGGATAAAAATTACTCACCACTTGTTAGGTTGCCAGTTCATGTATGGATTCTATATGAGACTTACGTAGCCCAACTTTCCTTTCATCAAGATAGTTTATGGTCCAGTATACGATAGTCTTCACACACACACATATGGATATACTTTGTTTTATTTTTATGGATATATTTTAATTTCTTGTTGTTTTTTTTAAGAACCTGTCTGAAACTTCATTATGATAGTGGACTTCTTACCACTGGGACCTCCTGATAGACTTTCACTTCAAGTATTTGACAGGGGGGTACATCTGTTAGTTATACTTAGCACTCCTGGTCAAGGCAGAGCCCTGTTTGTAGTCAATAAGATAGATGCCTAACAATTTCATCTCAAACAAAGTTACACTATTCCTTTACTCGTGTTTTGTGATGGTCATATTGTTGATTTGTTTGGTTAAAAACCACATGCTAATGTTTCTTACTAATGCTAGGAATATAACTACTACCAACTTTATCAGATTTTTATTATTTTGATATTTCCTGTACAAAGGGAGAAAATATTATTTTAAGTGAGATGACAGGTATTTTTGTACCTTAACTAATTAAAATAACCAGGAATAAGACACACACAGGGAAACTAGGCAGTTCTATCAATTTTAATTAGCTTTTGAGAATATATTTACTAATCTTTTCCTTCAACTGTTGGAAACAATGTAATATTATTACAGGAGTATTTTAAGTAAAATTAATAAACCTTTTTCAATTGCAGCTTATTACTTGACTGGTTTTTCCTAGATGGTTTTCCACTCCCCCTCCACGCAAATGCGGGTTCACTTCCTCAACTCCTAGCCCATTAGCGTAATTAGTAACTAAGCGTATAACCCAAACAGGTAGTAAGACGCGGTGCTAAATAATAATAATAATAATAATAAGAGGATGTGTTTAGATCCGCGTGTATCGATGCTTGAGAATGCTGTATTCAGTTTATTGTTTCAGGTATTATCATGGGTGATATTTACTGGCCTTATTTCTTACATCAAAGTGTCGGTAGCAACGCTGTTCAGGCTTGAGGGTGGGCGTGCCTTGTTTTGGTGTGGAGCTGTCCAGCAAATGGGCTCCGCTGCTGGGGCCATCCTGGGTTTCTTCTTGGTCAACTTTGGGGACATATTCCACACATACTTTCCTTGTCAAGACAGTTGATTGCAGACATCTCACCTTATTAACACACTTAATAAATTACGATACCATAAATTAGGGCTTTTGTGGTGTAGACTTTTAATAACTGAAAGGTGTGATTAGTAGGAAATGTTTAACTTTTTTTAATGAATGATATCTCAGTTTTGTTGATATTAATTATTAGCTCATTAGGTGTGACTTTTTTTTCTATAAAGCACCAGATGAAGCATTTTACTCTTTCCGGTTCTAAGGTATACTCTTGTTGTATGTAAAAAAAAAGTTCCGCATTATAGCAGTGAATCAATCAATCAATCACTCAATTTAAAGACTGACATTTAGATGCGACTTTAACAGCAGTTAGTTAAGGAATCTTCCATAAACCACATAATGCTGTTGAAGGTTGGGTACATCACAGTGTTACATAGCACAGATATTATACTGTACTTAAATATTAATATTAAAAAAATAGTATTATTATTCATGTTTTCCATGTTGATAAAAACACTTAAATATAAAACTTCCGAATATGTATGGTGTTGATAATTAAATGAATTATTGACAATGAAATAATGACATTCACTCTATGTGAAAAGGTACCCAACACATGTTGGAAAGGAAGGGTAAAAAAATGTTTAGAAACTCATAGTTGAAAACAAAACAAATAAATATAGCTTGGTTTCATTTATGAAAAAAATTATCAAGACAGCTGTTTCCTATTTATTATTAATATTTTTAAGTCGCTTTCTTGTGTATGCACAACATTATGTCTTAAGATGGCATACTTTTATTTGGTTTACTATGTTGGATTAATAATTTACAAATAAATAATAATTAAATTTGTATTTTTTTTTATAAAAATGTTTTTAAAATGGTAAATATTTTTGTTAGCAACACTTTTTAAACCAAACAATTTGAAGAAAAAAACTCACTTATAATTTAGGAATTATGTTGCTCCTAAATTATTTTTTCTTCCCAAAAGCAAATTTCTTGAATTACAAACTGCAATAAGTTACAAAATGTTCATCTAATCTAACCTTTGTGAAGAATTGTTCAAATATTACCATTAGAAAAACTTGTGGTTTTTTTACAGCCTACACAATACAATAATAACAACTACATATGCTCATGTGTTCCTACTTGTATTGCATGTCAGTCTAACACAACTTTGGAAAGTCGTCATCATCAGCTGTTTCCAACCTGTGACCAGGTCACTTTAGTAGAATGGCTCCATCTTCCTCAATTCTTCTACTCTCACTTGTACACTTTCTGTTATCTGCTCATCCCATCTATTTCTTGCTCTTCCTTGCAGTCTTTTACGATCTTAGTAATTATAACAAGATGCTAGTGACATTTTTAATTTTCATTTATGTTGGATCATTAAATAATCTATTAGGGCTGTGCGGCATCCTGAACTTCAGGAAAAAATTTGTGAAATTCGGGCTGGAAAAAATATTTCCTGGTATTTTTCAGGAAAAAATACAAAAAAAAATTACATTTAAGGACTGTGTTTCACTGTCACGTTTGTAATTAATTTTCATTAAAAATATTAATTTATTACATTTAAATTTATCTTATCTTTGTTAAGTGGATTGATATCCGAAACTTCAGTCATTTTTATTAACTACCTTACAACACAAATGAGTGCCATTCAATAACATAACCACATTACATATAGACTAATTTAGGGAAATATTTATCCCCAAATAAATTTTAGGTGGGAAAACAACATTTTTAATGCAAAGTTGTAATTAAAGTGACTTTTTAATATCATTATGTACAAAATATACATTCACCACGCCTATTTGCGTAAAAACAAGACCATTACATAAATTATTATATTTGTAACCGCATCCATTTTATTTTGTATCCTAGATTATAATAGTTGGGTAAGCAAATATTTTTGGAATGCATCAGCGCTTTTTGTGAGAGATTTATTATCTTATGTACAAGACTACATGGCTAACCTTTATTCATTTAGATTAGTTTGAATATCTTGATGTTTTACTGTGTGAGTATTAATTCAAATTCACACCATAAGTTTTTTTAAATAAATTTTTAAACAATCTTAAAATCTGTTTTAAGATGTTATTTATATTTATACCAAAAATGCCAAGGCCCAAATTAAAAATACACATTAATAATAGTCTCATTAGGCCTAGGTTTTTTAATTCAAATTACATCAAAAACCTTTTTTGACACTTGTTAGACAAAATATTATTTAGTTTTTATTTGCAAAACTTAACATTTAAAAATATTTTTTTATAAAAATACTAGTATCATGCATATTTTTTTATATAAAATAAAAAATTTAATGTGTAGTTTATACATTTAAATGCAACCTTAATAGAGTATTTGTCCCTTTTCCTGGATATTCAAGAGTATTTTTGACATTTACCGCTACATTTTAACTGAATTGAAACTATCCCTTTTTTATTTATTGGAATGAACAGGAAGGCTAGGTTTGGACAAGAATTATAAATCTTAAAAATAAATATAAGCCTGAAGTCAAATATTACTTTTAAATTTTTCCCATCCCATTCCTGCAGGAAAATGTTATTTCCCGCAGTCAACATATAATTCCTGCTCAGGACTATAATCTGTTTATTTCTTTTTGTGATGAATATTCAACCCCGTGCTGTAAAAGTCAGTGCACCTGCTATGAGCTCAGGGGTCCTGAGTTCAATTCCTGACTAGTACCTTTGGTATTTTTCTCTTGAGGGAAATTACTCCAGCTGTCACCAGGGTTTGGTTAGTTGGGGTTAAGTGTTTCCACTGGTTCTACAACCTCATACTCACTATCACCTCATTTCATCAGGACATAAAAAGGATGTGCAATTAGTACATTTGGGCAACCCCTGGACAACGATACATTATTACTGGTTAATCTTTACACTACTGAGCTACAAATGATGTAGCCCAAATGCGAAATATTATTATTGTGGTATTTGTAGTATATTGGTTTAAACTTTATTAACTTCTTCCTTGATTTGCTAGAGTTATTACTGGCAACTTGTTTGTGCAGAAAATATTACTTGCTCAAATTATTACAGGCAAGATGAATCTTGCACTATACAAATATCTTAGCCTGATATTGTTTGTTAACAAAACGCAAACCTCCAAAAAGTACATCCAGAGACCACTAGATAGTAATAAGATAAGGTTGTTGAACTTAAGCTGCAGATTCCTATACTACTTAAAGCTTGTAACTGATATACTTTTAACTTTGCTTGTGTTCCTCATAATGTTTTGCCACTTTCTTGGCCTTTTTTTATATAATTTAAAATGTTGGAAGAATGTGATGGAGAGTTTATCTACTTGGATGAAATCGATGTTGGTGTTTTGGGTAGCGATACAAATGTATCTGAGATGTCCAGAGTTTCAGAAAGTGATTCTATTGACTTGTATGTAGCATGTAGTATCTATTGGTGTAAAGAAGACACACCAGTGCAGCTTCCTGCGAGTCCACCTAGATTTCAGTTTCAAGGAGCTTCCATTCTAAATTTTGATTTTGACCCTAATGATGATATTTTACAATTTCTTAATCTAATTTTTGATGATGAACTTGTTAACATAATAACAGACACAATTTCAACACCATAAAGTGCTTTGCAAAATTGTGACAGTAAAATAACACAACCTTTTATATGAAAATGGAAGAACCAATACTTTTAATGCTATATTTATAGAATTAAAGTTTTATTTCATTAAAATAAACATTGCTCTAATTATTTTATTAAATTGTTACAACAAAATCAATATTATTAAAAAGAAAAATGACAAGCATAAGTTTATTTATTTATTTAACAAACAACTTAGTAATTCTATAATTATTTAGTAATACAATTTTCTAAGAAAAAAAATTGTTTATCCTAGGATTTTCTTATGATTGCTAAAAACATATTTATGTCTTATAGAATATTTTTAAAGCATAATCAGTGCCCAATAAATAATGCATTTACTTTGGATAGTATAGTTCTAAGAGTTAAGCGAGTATAAAGTTAAGAATCAAATAGCCAAAGCTATTATGTATGCATTTAGTGAGGGATTACTCCACACAGATATCATATTCTGAAAATTTAAAAATGACACATAGACACAGTAATCGAACCCAGGACTTTTGGCTTAGTATGCCACTGCTCTAACCAATGAGCTATCCAGGATTCGTCCCGTGCCTAGGGTCATTTTTCACTCATATTTTAAGGCAAAGAGTTTATGATAGAGATGGGCCACTAGAATATTCGAATCCAACGAATCCTGACAAGTATTCGAGATTCGAGGATTCGGTGTTTTACTGGATTCGATGATCGAATCTTTTATCTAATAAACAAAGCATAATATTTTGAATTCAAAAATTAGTTAGTTAGGCCTACTTTAAAAGCACAACTTAATTCATAATATTTATTTTGTCGGAGAAAAGTGATAAACATGAATAAAATCTTCTTTAAAAAAATAAAAATAATTGTTAGGTGTGGAAAATATTACGTGCCTAGTACCCTACCCTACCCCTGGGAAACTTGTACTCGACCGTTTCAGCACACGCTCATTTCTAAAACTTTCACCTCACGAACAATCTTGTAAATATTTTAATGACCACATTAAAACTCTTCAAAAACTGAAAATTAAAACTAGAATTACAAATAAGCTAAAAATGAATAAAACAAGCTACGGCTTTTTTTTAACAGAAATAAGAACACATTACGCATGATACAAAGTGGACCGCCATGACGTATATTATGTTTACTTGCCCAAGTGATGATTAAAATAAAGATACTGTTAATTATTACTT
Source organism: Timema californicum (assembly GCA_902141385.1). NCBI lineage: Eukaryota > Metazoa > Arthropoda > Insecta > Phasmatodea > Timematidae > Timema > Timema californicum. Next base: position 44,645 of record CABFOW010001102.1, on the reverse strand, counting down.
CCCAAATGGTTTTAATTATCTATAACTATGCAAAGAACCCCAATTTATTGCATACGATCCTTAAGTTAGACATTTTGTTGGGTTTCATGAAAAATAAATACTGTCAACAGTGAGACAGCGATAAAATTGTTTGTTTATCTCTACCGGCCTACGCATCGTATATTGATTGTTTGTTTAAAATCGATTCAGGTAATCTGATTACTTAGTAAGCGTTCTCGAGTTTTAAGAATCAAATAATGACTTGCTAATCCATTATTTGTTTTTAACTTTATTATTTTTTAAATATTTTATTGAAGTAATTGTATAGATATTCAAACGTAGTCCTGCCTTATAAAATGGGATTGAACATATTGTAGTCGAAAATATGTTTGTGAATGTATTCTTAGAAATCGATATCGCAACAATCGAATATATGTTTTCCACGCGAAAATAGATAATGGATATATAAAAGATTAATAAAACATACTTAGGTATTATTGAGTTCACTATTTCCAATGTATGTTTAATTGTTAAGCATGTTGTTTTAATTGACAGCGATAAAATTGTTTGTTTATCTCTACCGGCCTACGCATCGTATATTGATTGTTTGTTTAAAATCGATTCAGGTAATCTGATTACTTAGTAAGCGTTCTCGAGTTTTAAGAATCAAATAATGACTTGCTAATCCATTATTTGTTTTTAACTTTATTATTTTTTAAATATTTTATTGAAGTAATTGTATAGATATTCAAACGTAGTCCTGCCTTATAAAATGGGATTGAACATATTGTAGTCGAAAATATGTTTGTGAATGTATTCTTAGAAATCGATATCGCAACAATCGAATATATGTTTTCCACGCGAAAATAGATAATGGATATATAAAAGATTAATAAAACATACTTAGGTATTATTGAGTTCACTATTTCCAATGTATGTTTAATTGTTAAGCATGTTGTTTTAATTTTTAATAAAAATATCCGTTCGTATTTTTATTTTTGCTATCTTAATACAATAAAATATCCTTTAATGATGATTAAAGTTGATCAAAGGATAACTAGGCCTAATGTGTTTATTTCACGTTTTTTTATAAACTTAACTCATTCTAACAACACTTTTAAAAATAACTAAAATACACTCCAATTTTGATTGATTTGATTTTTAAACATTAATATGAGTCTAGATTGTTTAATTTGGCTGGTTTTTAACCTGTATTTTGCGAGGGGTGGTTGGGGCTAATTAAAATTATAAACATGATTGAAATAAATCTTAATTCATAGTTTAGGCTTATATTGTGTAATGTAGGTCTATTTGTAAATCATTAAAATTTATAATTATTTGTTAGGAATTGGATTCGAGATTCGAAAATAAAATGTAGATTCGGATTCGAGAAATAGTGGATTCGACCTATCTCTAGTTTATAATGAACTTAGGGAAATCGTCGGCTACAAATGTGTGATTTCTAATATCACGAGCTATCAGATAACTTAAGCCATCAGCGACTCAGTAGTTGGCTTATGCTCCACATGTACAATTATTATTATAATGGTTTGGAATGCATCTTAATAAGAATAAAATAGCCGAAGCTATTATGTATGCATTTAGTGAGTGATCACTCCACACAGATATCATATTCTGAAAATTGAAAAATGACACCTGGACATGGGAATCGAACTCGGGACCTTTGGCTTAGTATGCCACTGCTCCAACCACTGAGCTATCCAGGATTTATCCCGTAGCCGACGATTTCCCTAAGTCCATCATAAACTCTCTGCCTTAAAATATGAGTGAAGAATGACCGTGGGCACGGGACGAATCCTGGATAGCTCAGTGGTTGGAGCAGTGGCATACTAAGCCAAAGGTCCCAGGTTCAATTCCCATGACCAGGTGTCATTTTTCAATTTTAAGAATATATGAGTATAAAGTATTTTAGGGGAAATGCAATTCAGTCTATTGCAGGACTGATATCTTAGAATTTATTACTATTGCTATAAAAGTAATTATTACATTTTTGTAGTTGTTGATAATGATGTGTTATAAAAGTCTTCACCTTGCGATTAAGGTTTTAAAATTGGCATAAAAAAAATCAACATTCATAAGATTAAAGGACTAAAAGAAAAAAATTATGAACAAGAATGAATAGGCCACAATAAAACCATCAATGTCTAAAAATGAGAATTTACACCCAATAAAAAAGTTTAAGTAGGCCTATTTGAGTTTTGTGTGTCTGACCACAAAATACAAACTATTATAAATAGAATACTTGGTACAAAATACATACCAGTGTCACTTAATTATAACCATATTTTTTAAATGCAATTTTTAGGAGCTTTCTAGTTTTACTTCTTTAGAGCCTTCAAATGGTCCATTTTGATTTCTTAAATTCTTGTTTTCTAAAATAACGGCTTCCATAGCGTCCAAAAAATTCTTCAGTTCTAAGGGAGGAGCCTGGTGACATTTTGTGAATGCAAGCAGAGGAATCTTGCGTAGAGTTCGGCCACTTAAGCCAACACTTTGCCTGTACATAAATAAATAATTGGATTATTTATCGATTTACAACAAAATAAATGAAATGAATAAAATTAGTATGATAAGTTGTATAGTTATTTCTTTTAAAAAATCACTTATTACAATTAGGGTCAATAGCAACAAATACCATATTTTACACTAGATGGAGGCTAGATCAATGATCCCATCAGATTTTGAACTGAGGCGTCATAGATGTATACACATTTTGAAAAACAAGATCTCAACAACCATATAATGGGCTGAGAACTAAGTCTAATTTAACTGATAGTGGTTTCATTTCATTGCAATTTTTAGGGCTGTGCGAGTACATTTAAGTTTGAGTCTAGTTTTAATAGTGGTTCCAACTTGACAATCCTAAGAAGAAACAAACAATTTGAGTACTCAAGAGTTTTTGACTTATTGCGAAAATATATAGCAAATAGTCTCAATATTTCCATTTAGTATCTTACTATCTGTTCAGTTTCTATGCTTATGTACTAATTATTCTAATGGTTTTAGGGGTTAAGAAGGTTATATTTAGAAGAAGTATACCCTCATTTGTGTGGGAAGAAAGTGGGAAACCACCCTCAGCACACACAACCAAGAGTCAAACCTCGGTCTCTTCATCAATGGCAGTCTATTCTACTGCGAGAGGAGCGCATTAGACCACCGAAGCTGGTTAAAATTTAGTTCAAAATCCACATTTGTGTGGTTATAAAGCATTTACAAACAACTGTCATTCTTACAAAGTAAAGTTTGGATTTATGCATGGCTCTATTAAATAAATTCAATCACAAATATTTTTAGTACAAATACTGCTCTAAATTACTCAAACAAAAAAAAAACTAGGTTTCAATCAAGCTCAATTCAAACTCAACTTGATGTGAAAAATGGAAAAGTGAATAGAATGGATCTGAAACAGATAGGGTTTAATGAGGTTAACTGGATAGAATTAGCTCAGGGTGCCATATACTTCCGTAAGTGCAGCAATGAAATTTCGTGTTCCTATTGCCAACACAGAGTGATGTATTCTAAACAAATTAGATAACTAAAACATTTATTTCAGCTTCAGATCTCTTTAAGATATTAATTTGTAACTTATGATTTTGTCTTGAGTAAACATTCTTAATCATGATTATAAGTGAAGTGGTGAATAATACACAGAAATATAAGTGTGTAACACTTCACTCAACTTCAAATTTTTATGTATGATTTCAAAAGTCTAAAGCATTTTATCAATAAAAATAGACTTTGACTAAGTAAAATTTAAATTCTATATAAGTGGTAATTCACGAATATGGACAGTACCACATGATTAGATGGGTAAAAAATATAAGTCTAAAACATACTTTACAAATGTTTCATTCTTCTGTACCTTGTGAGAAAACCAATACTAAACAAGTGAACACAAACTTTATTTGTGTTATGCCACAAGTTTTACATCAAACTTAAAGTTAGTTCAGAGTAGGTGTTTGCAGGATGATCCTTGCATGGCAATGCTGTGTTCCAAACAACGTATGGATTTGGTGTGCACACTGTGAAGCATGTTGATGTAAACTGTGATTGCAGTCACATGGTTTCATCTGTTGGTGGGTTAACGCAATGGGTCATCAGGTGGGTAAACCAATGCTTTGAGGTGACTCTACAAGAAAAAGTCGGAAGTTGTGAGGTCCGGTGACCATGGTGACCATTCCACTCGTCCACCGTGGCTGATCCACAGGAGTTAAGTAGCCTGTGACCTCATAGTGTGCTGCGGCACATCCTCTGTCACACAGGCAATGGGTCGAGACATGCAGAGGGTGAGATTTTTAGGGGAAAAGTGGTGTTATTTTTTCTCAACGAGCGATAATATTATATGCTGAAACTGGTATTATTTACGTAAATTCGAGTCGAATTAGTATTCATTAAAAAAAACTTGAATAAAACTGTTTACACTTTTTGTTAATATTGTGTATTTAACTATTTATTTATAAACATATTCGGAGAAAAATCAAATATAAATATGCACAAAAATATTTTATGCTTAGTAATGTCAAATTTGATATTTCAATATCATTACCTTTAAGTTTTACAAATAGCAATGTCAAAATAATCAATTATTATCAATTTATGTTTAGATCAAACAATAATTCATATTTAGCACCGCGTCTTACTACCCGTTCGGTTTAAATGCTTTAAGTACTAATTATGCTAATGTATTAGGAATTGGGAAGGTTGAATTAGAAGAAGTGAACCCACATTTGCATGGAGGGAGAGTGGAAAACCATTTAGGAAAAACCACCCCCAGTTCACCCGACCGAGATTCAAACCTCGATCTCCCCATCCTCAGCAGTCGAGCTAAACACGACAAGCGTGTTAGCTAACTACGCCACCAAGGCGGGTAAACAATAATAACACCAAAACAGGTCTTCATAAAAGACTAAACTACTTTCAAATAATGAGAAGGGAATACAAATAAATAAGATATAATGTTATCAAACAAGACCGCCTGTACAAAAGACATATATATTAATGTCTAAAAAACTAAATCTGTGACAATACTCATACATCCAGTGATTCGTTTAATACCTTTAAATTCAGAAAAAACTGATACTATCTGTACAGATGGCAGCCCAGGCATAGCACTATTGCCAGTATTACCACGTTGAAAATGATATTGCATGACGTGATATTTGCCCAATTACTAAGAAAGTGTGTTTTTTTTAGAAAAAAAAAGCTTAAATTTGTGATATTAGCGTGAAAACAGTAGAATTCATGTTACCGCAAATGCAAATGTTGGATGTCCCTAGCAATGGGACATCCTCTTGAGCCAGAGGTTGGGGACTACAGGGCTTGGCTGACGCCCCGCCCCGTCACAGCAATGTGGCGGCAACTCAGATTGGATTGGACTTTGTGAGGTAGTGGTTTAAATCGCTCACGAGTAATAGCATGGGCAGACCTGTGGGGCTCTGGGTCTAGACCTCGTATGGTTGTGAGGTGAGCTGTTTAAGAGCTAACCTGGACAGTTAGTAGATCATGAGCGCCTCTACTAATACGCAATAGTAGTGGAGGGGTCATCTCTCGCCCATAAGAGGGATGAAGCTTCGGTTACCACCCTGGAAAGGTGGGAGGCACAAGTCCCCAGTGTTGGTACTACCAGTGAGTGGCTGGTAGGAGAGGAGTTAATTCTCACCTCCCTGAGTATCGGGCCTGACCTTTCTCATGGGAGGGCAGTGAGGTCATAATTTTGGGTACTCACTGAGAAACTTACAACTATGGCCAGCACAATATTGATACTAATAATAATAAAATAAAATACCAGTTAAAACCATGTAAAATAACAGATGGTCCAAACAATCTGGTAGCAAATAAGTGGCCACAATCGCATCCCCAACAATTTTGCTGACACATTCGTTCTCGCTGAATCTATGAAAATATGCACAAAGGCAAGTGGTGTGCAGCTCAGATCCACTCATGACACTGGTCTCATTCGTCCTGTTTCACAACAACATTCCAAAACATGTTTACGCTTGCATGACGTCTGTCGAGGAAGTGATCAACGTACAGCCACGCCACAGGTCTGGCTCGGCTGTCAGGTGCTTCCATAGCTCAGTAGATTTATGATTAATTTTTGACTTACTACTTATCATCAATTGATTCAAAAATTAATATTATCATTTATTATATATCGAATTATAATTTTTGAATTATGAAAAAAAATCTAAAATATGTTATATTTGTTATAAAAAATACTAATGATAATTTTAATGTCAAAGGCAATATTTTATTTTATTGCAAATTTTCTATCCATATTTGAAATGTATTGAACTATGACATGAATTGGCTCAACTCGATGTTTAAGAGGTCGCTTGAGCTCGACGGGAATGAAAAGAAGAAGATCTTGACTCTTGAAGGCCCCTAACTTTATTCTGATATTATTATACAGATTAAACTAAAACTTGTGACAGTTAATAAAGCTGTGTGCATAAAATTAAACAGGTAGTGAGACAGTGATTTAAAAAAAAGATGTATTAGTATAAAATGCAGTCAGAGTCACTTATGGCCCCCGGAAGTGTAAGGCCAAGACTTGAGCCTAGTGCCTTAGCGTTCTTCACACAAAACCTAATGATAGCTTAGCAAATTTTCCATATAATTTACCCAGCTATCTGTTTGAGATGCAGGCTAAGTCCACTTTGGGCTTCTGGATATTTTAACAAATCCACTGGGAAAAGACACTCGTTGTTTATTAGTTTTGCCTGAAACAATCAAACAAGGAACTAACTTTAACACCCGAATCTCTTAAAATATGGTTACCAGAATAATACAAGAGACAAAGAGGATAAAAACCAAAACTTTAATACTTCAATTGACAAAAGTATAAAGTTTCATATTTAAACTAGAAAGCACTCCAAATACACCCCACAAATTAATAAAATTATATATGTCAGAATTTGAGTTTATTTTCCCAATAAATTTACTCGTGAAAATGGAAAATTTGAAAAATAGAGATGAATTACCAAAACCAATTGACTACATTTATTGTAGAAAATATCAGTCATACACAAGCTATAAGCTACTAAACATAAGGTTTAACAGAGGATAAATGGGGCCAGATGGATATATTAAATTACACATTGAAGGGAGGATAGAAGGCCAATACACTATACATAGCACAGAACTATGTGTTTTGTTGTGTTTTAACTGTGAACTTGAGGTCTACAAGTTTGTAGGCTTGTCCTTCTATCCTACTTTCAATGTCTAATCCAAACAAAGTTTTTAATAACTTTTGATACTATAGTATGTATTAGTTTATATTTGTTGCTGATACTTAATATCTTTGAAATTTTAAAACAAGTCTTCAAGGGCTATCAAATAAAACACAAAGTAGGTTATGATTTGAGAAAATTTCAGGTTCAAGATTCAAAGCCTTAAAAAAAATCAATTTTTCAAGATAAATTTGTTTGAGAACTCTAATGCTGCTTATTAGTGGTTCAGAACCAATTATAATAGTATAAACTCAACAACCAAGCCCCAGAATAGTAATTTAACACTTAACAGAATATAAGAATGTTATAGCGAATGGGTTAAAAGAAAGAATGTTAACTTTTCTTTATTATTTGTATTTTCAATTATTATATTAGATTTGTATTTCTTGTGTTCATAATTTTTTCCGAGATTCTAGATTCAACGGTAAATTGGAGATTCGGATTTGAGATTCATATTCGTATAATAGTGGATCCGACCAAATTCTAATAAATTATAAGTAGCTATTTCTACCAAACACACACACCACTCGTTCAGGTTTTATGCTTATTTACTAATTAAACTAATGTATTGGGCAAAAAAAGGTTAGATTTTAGAGGAAGTGTACCCACATACATATAGAGAGGGTTGGAAAACCACCCTATGCACTCAGACAAGATTTGAGCCCTGATCTCACCACCAGATGCAGTCCAGTCCTTATAAGTGTGACAGAATTAGATCATTTGACAACCAAATCAAGTAAGTATGTTTTAAAACACTTTAAATTACCTCAGGACAGATTTTGATTTTAGATAAACCTTATCTATTGTTGGGAAACTTTGCAATGAGCAACCACAGCAAGGCCCCCTTCCTTCACCTTTAAGAAATATTCAGGGTTCACCCGTTTAATTACTGGATACATTCTTATCGCCCTTGATTTTAATGTCTGGGTCAGAAAGTAATTCCACTCATCACTTGTAATACATGCTCAGCCACAGTCAGAGTGGGCAAGTTAAGCAATAGTATGTATACATATTTACTATGTCTGAGATGTTTTGAGAATTAAATATCTTTTGAATATATTTTAAGCTATCCTACTCTTTTATATTTTTTAAATTGGATGCCACTTGAAGCTAGTTGTAATTTGAGTCAAGGCCAACTTTTGACTTCCTTTTCCAGAATATTTGGAGGGGGCAAATTTACTCCAGGAGTGTGGTATGACACATTCTTTATAGGTGAAAAGAGAAAAGTCCCCCTGGTTCATCATCTGGCTACATCTCACAACCCTTACTGACTCTATGAATGTTATAATGAATGTATTATAAGAAAGAATGTTAAAATTAGGCTACTATTTGTATTTTCTATTATTCTACTATTTTTATATTTTTCTTCTGTTCATAATTTTTTCCACGATTTGGATTATGGATGCATAAAATAGAGGATCCAGCCCAACTCTAAAATTATTAGCACTATTCTATAGGTATACACCAAAAGTGACAGCTGAAGATCATGACTCAACATTTAAATATATTAAAATTGTTTCTGCAAATGTTGTAGCCAACAAAAAACTGTCTTACTAACTGCCATTTGATATTAAATCGAGTTTAGAAACATGTATGTGTATTTGTTTGTTTACATCTTTGAATAAAGGCTCTTTGCATCCATTACCATCTACAACCTGTGACCTAGGTCAGTTTTTTATTCAAACCATATATTTCCCACTACTGGCTGGCTAGGCCTGTCGTAGCTTCATTTAAATAAAGGCTATTAACCCTTTTAGTGCCCTCGCCCAAAAAGAGTGCCAGAGAGCTGTTAGGTTTTGTGTGCAAAGAATTCCACGGCTATTTCCTCATTTTTGTAAGGGTTTGCAAGAAAATTCGCCAAACCTTTATTTATTAAGCGATTATTTTGATTTTTCTATCATTTTAATCTCCAAGTAATGTTTTTTAATAATAATAGATTAATACAATTTAATTAAATTGATTTAAATTTTAAATTTAATTTTTTTTAACTAATGCTAATTTGCTATTTGTTAATTATTTTATTGAAGTGCATTTAGTTTTAAACAAGCAAATAAAGTTTTGAATATAAATGATTATAAATAGTAATTACAAGAACTTTTATTTGATGTCCTACATTAGATATTTTTGGGCCGTTATTGCTTACCTTACAGCAAGATTTATTATATTGCTTAACTCATGAATAAATAATTAGGTCTACACTTAATGAATGCATTTTTCAAAAAACCTTTTATAGTGAATGATTTAATAATTTAAACAAATAGTATCTAGTTTTAAAGTCATTATGCCTATTTATTTACATTGGCAAAGAAATCTTTTCATTCATATGACATAACATGAAAATCTAAGTAGTATATTTTTCTAATCTCAGAGCAATGTAACCCGTACATTTGAAAACTGTCTACAAAACTATTTACAACAGTATGAATGTGAGCCATGCAGCTCGGCATTGCACTTAGCACACTGAGTATGTGACCGTCCACCATTGTAAATGTGCTAGGCTCCCAGTTCCAATAACAACTATTTACAGTTGATTTTTGTTGCCAACCTTATGTAATATAATAGAGGGAAATGTTCTCTTTCCAATGATATATATTACTACACTATCTATCAGGTAAAACAAGAACTATCTCAAATCCGGAGAGCCGACCTCGTCAGCTCTGGCACTTTTAATGGTAGTAGGCGGAGCCAATCGATCGGGTCGTGGCACTAAAAGGGTTAATATTTTTAAATTCCCAACAAATGGCAAAATTCCAGCACTTTTTACAAGTTGTTCCCCCATATTCAAAGTTCAAACATAGCTCTCAGTATTCCCAATCAGTGCCCTCTAACCCTCCAATTATAAGACAATTTTTTTAACTATTTAGTTGTCATGCTAAGACCATAAAACCAAAACTCAGAATAAATAACAATATAAGTTGTCACAGTCGTTTTTAAATACATTAGTATATGTACGTCTTAAAAACAAAATAAGTTTTCTAAAAATCTAGTTCTACTGTTTCTAATTGCATATGGATTGACAACAATTTCTTCATTGCTACTTAGTGAGCACACAAGTTTTTATGCAATGATTTGCCACTGCATTTTATGTGTAGTTCTCACTTCAAAGGGCATTAAAAAAATATGTTAAGGCTGATTCTTAAGACAAACATTGTAAATGAATGTGTGGCTAAAACAACACATATGGCTAAATTAATAAACTTTACCTTCATCAATTCCTTCAGGCATGACAAGAAGATCTGGTAAATGGCAGTTTGTGTGGGTGGTCCAATATACTGATTTATGTCAGCGCGGTCAAGAAAAGCTCCATCTATTGAGCCAGTTAGATTTGAAGTAGTCAAGATCAACACGTTTGGATACCTAACAAACATGTAGTAGAGTGCATCACAGGCTGTTCATTATGGTACAGAGTTCAGTGGTGCCCAAAGTGTAGGTTGCGAGACAATTTCATTTATGTTTTAAAAAGTTTAAAACAAACTGCATTCATCAAACCCCTTGCATCTGAAATTGACTTTCATCGATGCAGATGTCAATGCCGTCATCATATCTATTTTCCTCTAATGTTTTCTTATGAAAAATTTCAGACTAGCTTAAACATTATTATTATTAGCACCGCGTCTTACTACCCATTCGGGTTATACACACTTACGCTAATGTGTAATGGTAGGGTGATTGTGAGATGAAATGAAGGACCTACAGTTTAACGTGGAATCCGAACCACGGTGGAGGCCTGGCATTCCCCACATTCACAAGATGTCTTGTCAGAGGTGAAGGAAGGGTTTGGTAATCAGATAAATCTTTGCCGCGACCGAGGATTGAAACCCGGCCGCTAGCACAGAAGTCTGACACCTTACCCCTAAACCGCCAGGTCACCGTCAACACATTTATTCTTTCAAATGGTTTGATTAGGATACTTATATTTTACTATAGGGCTTTAATATGTTTATAGTTAATTTAGTGCTGTTATTTTGGTTTGTAGTGTTAAGAAAACTGAAGTGTGTTATGTATTTTGCACAAGTTAGATTTGGTTGCTAGGTTAACAGGGTTGATCCCAAAGTTAAGAGAGGATTGGTCAGAGTACTACGAATAAATTTGAAGTTTCTCTTTGTTTTGTCAGCATAGTTCCCATTTTGGAAGGATGGCCCGATTATTTTGTGATTTTGAGCTCAAGTATGATTAGGTTCATAATTGTTTTCAAGCAGCGGAGTTTGATGCTCACACTTGTTCAGGGCGCACAGTTTGGGTTGGTGCGGGCATTGAATTCAGGCTCTAAGTAAAGTAAGGGGTCAAGAAGACACCTAAAATTGGTCAAGATACATTCAATTCAGATTCTAGATTCTCTACTTTTTAAGCAATTTTGTTACTTACTCTGAAATTAATAAATCTTGAAAATAGTATTAACCTTTTATTGATATGAATCCTCTGGAAGAACCAGAGGATTATGATATACTAATTAGTGCAATGGTCAAGTAGAAGGCATGCACGCACATACGCACATACACACACACACACACACACACATACACGTGAGTGGTGTTGTATATTATTTGTATTATTTTATAGGTTATTACATCCATGACTATTTTGTTCAGTCTTGGGAACATGTCAAGAAAACCTTCAACTTTAGCCAGCCATAGATCCAGTTTCCTAATAAAAGCACTCACCTTGTCACTTGAAGTGAAAATGTTTGATTCAGAGCACTGCATTGACATATTTAAAATATTAAGTCTTTCAAATACATCGGCAAGATACGTTAGTTTGCACAAGAAATTGTTCTCATTGATCTTATTTTTATTCCCAGAATAGTCAATGTCTTTGAGGTAATACTAACTTTATACTCCATTTCAAACACCCTTGCAAGCACGTTCCCGCTTGACAACCAGCATGCAGCAGAGCAGTATAAGACAGCAATGTGTTCATCCCCTGTTCCCTCACATAATCAGCAAACAAAAGTGATTCATTTGGTCTTGTCTTATTGTAGTTCACTATTTTAATGATGAAACTAAAGACAACACTTAGTTCTGTACTCACTTGATGCAAGTGACTCCTTGTGGATCATAAAGTGAGTCCATATGGCGTTGGGAGCCTTTCCTTTCGGGAGAGCTTGTAAACCACTTCTTTCTCCAGACGTGGCAGGCGCACCAACACTGCACATCCCAACACAATTTTCCCACTTCATCTCACTTGCTGTCAACAAATCATCTAGAATCTTGAAAAGTCCCTGAACACTGGCTTTCCCAGAATCGTCTTGCAGAGCAAAAGATCCTCTTTGACCGATCTGTTATTGATGTACCAAACATAAGTTATAAGGTAGACATCTTTCACTAAGTCAGTTGCTTCATCACCCCCTAATGCAAATTTTGACAATTCAAAACTTCGGTCATCTGTTCTTGTATGTCTTGCACCATGTCGGATACCCGTCTTCCCACCGTGTTATCTGCCAAAGGGATCTTTTGGACTAGATCTGCAGATGCTTTGTCAAACATTATTTCAGTGATTTTGACCGCAGCAGTCAAAACGAGTGTATCTTCAACAAAATGAGGCTTCTTGCACTTTGTGATCATATATGAAACTTTGTATGATGCCAGAAGTCCCTTGGTAGGAATATTTGTCATTTTTATTATTGATTTGGTCTATCCAGAGTATTCTTCCAATTTTTTCTTTGAAAAAAATCACAGTTTTCCTGCTTGCTGGCTGTTTTTTATTCTAGGTGTTGCTCCTGCTTGTTAGGTTCCTTACTCTCTGAAGATAAAACAGACAAACACAGCAAGCACAAGGGTCTCTCCTCGCAATCTTTATCAACAATAGTGAACCAGAACGATAAAAAATCTTTAATATACTTTCTTACTTTTATTTTCTTATAAGTTTACCCGCCTCGGTGGCATAGTTGGCTAACGCGCTAGTCGTGTTGAGCTCGACTGCTGAGGACAGGGAGATCGAGGTTCGAATCTTGGTCTGATGAACTGAGGGTGGTTTTTCCTAAATGGTTTTCCACTCCCCCGCCACGCAAATGCGGGTTCACTTTCTCTAATTCATCCTTCCTAATTCCTAATCCATTAGCGTAACTAGTACTTAAAGCGTATAGCCCAAACAGGTAGTAAGACGCGGTGCTAAATAATAATAATAATAATAATAATAATCTTATAAGGTTATCCTCTGCTGCAACTAAAAGAATGTCTTTTTAAGAATGTATACATGTCAGTATTAATTATGATGCAATTCACATTCACTTTTGTGAACATAGAAGGGAAACTTATGTAAGCACACAGAAATGAAAACTACAGTATGACAATGTTGCAAGCTTGCCAGATAAGCACACACTACACACGATCAGTGACTGACCACCCACGCTAACACTCAGCTTTTATACAAAAGCGAACAAGAGCTCACAGAAGAGAATGACGAGCTTGGAGGATATTTGCATTTGAACAAAGCGAGAGCTTGCAGTGCCACTCACCCAAAAATGGAACTAACTGCAGTTAACTGTGTCAGTAAACATGCTGTCTTAAGATAGTCAAAATATTCTGTTTCTATTAGAATTTTGAGCTTTACTATAATCATCAAAATCTCGTGAGGAAGAGTAAATACAGTGTAAGGTTATAATCTTCACAAAACTTGTGATCCCAGATTGGAAATCATGCATTACCGACTGAGGTGTCAAGAATCATTATAAAGGTATTATAATATTTATCAAAAGTGACAGCAGCAGATAATATGACTTGATGGGTGAATATATAAAAATTGTATTAGTAACTTTAGTAACTACCAAAATCCCACCAAAATCATGGTATACATTATATAAAGTTTGGCAAAATGAGCTTCAAGGTTAGATATGTACCGATTTTATTCACGTATGGTCTACAGAAGGAAAAGTTCATATGACTTAACTGAAATTGGTGCTTATGGTCCTTTTCCTTAGCTAGTATAACTTATTGTAACCTACTTGGAAAGGGAATGTAACAGATGCTGCCAGACAGCATAACCTAGCTCTCACAACTCCCACCTATATCATTCATACAGCTCGACACAGAAAACATTACATCTTGAGCAATCGCAATAGAGTATGAGAGAAGATACCTATAGCACTCTGATACAGTCAGTACCAAATGGCAAATTGGACATAAGTGGTGGTGCTTGGCTAGTAGATGTGATATTTTAATAACAAGATATATGTTTCACTTTTGAAACATTTTAAATACAAAATGTTTGATTCAAATTAAATATTTCCATTTTTAAAATACTTGATTTGAACTATTTTTATGTTTAAATATTTGATTTAAGTTAATAAGCAAATATTCAGATTTGATTCAAAGTTGAAAATCTTGTATTCTCACATCCAACTACATTAGCCCCATGGCTTCTTTGGTGCTGACTGACAGATCACAGCTGATAGCTAAAAGCTTTGAAAAGATACCAGACCAAATTATGTATCCCTACACCCGAACCATATGATCTGCAAAAACATGTGTTAAGCAGCTGTCACTTCTGACGGTCAAAATTTAAGTATATACCTAAATGCTGTGCCTTAGAAGTCAGCTGTGAGCTGTCAGTCAACACCAAAGAAGCCATGGGGCTACTGTACTTACCCTCGAATCTGGTCTATTTGAGTAAGAACTGCATTAACCACACGAATAGCGTCGGAAGGTTCAGATTCAGAAGCCTGCCGTATGTGTGTTAGACTCTCAACTTCGTCAATAAGAATGCACGTGAGCACGTCCCTGTTCCTAGCTATCGTTTCACGAATAAGAGTGAACATCTGAGTCACAAGTTTGCCACTCTGAAACAAAGGCATTTATATATAATATGTTTTTAAAATATTAAGATTTTATTCACTACCCATGAAAACCAAGACAAGTTTGTCTTATTCCAACAGAGTAAATGACAATTTAGGAAATTTTTTTCTCTAAAGAAAATATTTTTGTATTTTGGATTAGAGGAAAAGTAGTTTTATATAAATGTGTTGTGTGTGTTGGAATACAATAACAGCTGGTGTTCTTGTGGTTAAGCCACATGTTAGTATCCCTAAGAAGTAAATTTGAGCTTTATTTAAAAAACATAATATGGTATTTTGTTTGATCATATTGAGGGTCATTAAAAGTTAGGTTTGATATGATAGGTCATTTTGCTGATCCTAAGCATTTGTTACCTAGCCCTAATGACAGTTTATTTTATTTTTTTAAAGGCACAACAGATTGATTTTTATTGATTCTTTAAATCATTAAATCAATTAGAAAACTTAATAGACAGTCTGGAAAAATTAATAAAAAACTCAAAAAAGCTTTGACATCTACTTGAAGGTACCTGGGTATAGTGGAGATACAAACCATAATAATAATAATATTTAGCACCGCGTCTTACTACCTGTTCGGGTTATACGCTTTTTAAGTACTAATTACTCTAATGAATTAGGAATTGGGAAGGTTAAATTAGAGGAAATGAACCCGCATTTGCGTGGAGGGAGAGTGGAAAACCATTTAGGAAAAACCACCCCCAGTTCACCCGACCGAGATTCGAACCTCGATCTCCCCATCCTCAGCGGTTGAACTCAACACGTCAAGGATACAAACCAACTGTGATTGTTTATTATTTATATTACTAAGGGCCGGTCTTATGACACCTGGATAAAAATTAACCTGGTAGATAAGTTAAAAGTGTGTCTTTAAGCTGCCAGATAAAATGTATTTATTTATTTATCACATTTTTATCCGGAAGTTTAAGTACTTGATAACTTTTCTCTGTAAGTTAAAATGGTAGTTGCCATAGTGACGCATTGTTTTTAATGAGGTTTCGCCTATCAGAATCTGTTTTAGGTTAAAATCTTGGTTTATGTGTTTAGTAAGCACAGGCCCAGGCTCTAACTATATAAAGTTATAACATTTAATTCACACTTTTATACAAACGAACAAGCTATTTGTAGAGCTTTATTTATATAAGAACAAATTTATCAAAATGTGAGTACAATAAATGAAATTTTGTAAACGTTGTACCCAACTATTGCCCACATTTTGGCAGACACCGAAATTACTACTTGCAAGACCCCTTAGCTTCTGTGCCCACATGACACCATCTGTTTACTCACACCCATTTAGCCGCCGTTATTTAACAAATGTTGAGTGTTCTCACTACTCGCTAGGTTGTAGCACTATCAGTAGGGCTTATACGCATGCACGCAACAGTAAAACAGTACCAACCTTGCGTGTTCTGAATAAAAAATATATTTATCCTACAGATAGCTATCTGACAGATAAATTCAGTTCATAAGACAGGTAAAACATTAAAGTGGCTGATAGCTTTTATCTGGTAGATAACTTTAACCTACCAATAGCAATATTTATCTGGTAGTCATAAGACCGGTCCTAAGTCATTATAATTATTATTGCAAATTGGTAATAGTAGTAGTGTTATTCATATTACTAAGCTTCTGTGTTTTATTTTCATATTTTTCACTAAGGGTAACCATACCACTAATTTATACATAGTTTTGGCAATTTAATATCATTTATTAAGCGGTTATTTATAATTTTTAGATAATAACCTAAATTATTTGATGAAATATCATTGCAAGTGTTAAAACTGATACTACTATCTGAGGCCTATTTGAGTCTATAAAGTTTCTTGAAGAAGCACTGCTACTTGAGGTTACTCTTGTATTCTATTTAAAATGTAAAAAGTTTGATATTTATGATTTAAAAGATATAATTATTGTTGATAAATAAAATGATAGAATATTAGGAAAATGGTAGAGCATATATAAAAGTAAAAACACTAACCCATATTTACACACACATCAATATTTTGATGCTATTATAACATTTTCTTCAGGATGTAGTAGTAGACTGAGCAGGATGTTGTTGTCACTGATGGCATCAGTGACAACAACATCCTGTTCAGTCTACTACTATATCCTGAAGAAAATGTTATATTAGCATCGAAATATTGATGTGTGTGTAAATATGTGTTAAGTGTTTTTACTTTTATATATGCTCTACCATTTTCCTAATATTCTATCATTTTATTTATTACCAATTGATTTTGTTCAATGCACTTTATTTCATCCATATTATTTTAAAAGATATAGTTAGAATAACATTTAAAAAACATATAATAAATATAAATGTATAATATTATAGATCATATTTGTCTAAAGGGTTTGAATTGTGTTTAATTAACATAAGATTTAATCTGACATCAAAATTAATAAAGTTGGTTAATAAATAACGAAATTATGAATATTTTTACGTGATTAGCTTACAACCCAAATCATAGATACTCTTTTAAGCAAGAAACACATATTTTTCAAAATGGCGCCATGACGTCACTTATGTCATGAAAAATCTGAAAAAAGGACTATTGTTTCTCTGACTAGAGAGAAAATAATTAATAAAGAGAATCCAAGATGTAAGGTCACAGTGATAATCTCAAAATGAGTGATTTCATGAGGAATAAGTGTAAGACATTTGGTGTCTACTGTGTGGCAACACTGGACACCAGTGGTTTATGTCTGATGATCTGTGTATTATGGGTGGAGGCTTATATGGCAGTTTATTGATAACATCACTTGTGTATCTTTAATTATTTAGTTATTAACACAATACAACAATAAGCCTAGAGCAAAGGAAAGGGATATTGTAAATAAAGTAGACTTGCGATTACCTGAGGTAAATGGGATCGAGCCTACCTTGAATTTAAAAAAACTCTGATGATAGAGAGCATGTAGGAGCTATAGTGTATATTGCAGTGTTGTGGCGGTTGTTCTTAGTTGGTTCTCATGCCACTTCTCATACATTTCGAGATAGTAACACGTTATTCACTCGCCTACTCATGTAGTTGTAGAGTGTTGATAGTGTAATACTTCATACAGTTTTAGTGAGGTGGTAGCACACTATATTCGCTCCTCTCATCCATCCCAAAACAAAAACTCACCTCAAGTTAATTTCTAACTCACCTATAACACATTCTGGAAACACAACAAGCTACTAGCATTCATACTAAACAGAAATAATTTTGTATGAAAGCTAAAGTTACTTTTAATGAATGACTTTCCAAGATTTGTATGAATAGCAAACCTCAGAAAACCACTTTGAGAAGAGGCTGTGTGTGTTGATCTCAAGAAATGCTCCAGCGCTGTAACGATCTGCCATCCTGATGGCCAGTTTGTGGGCAAGGGCCTTGCAGAGCGTGGTCTTGCCCGTGCCAGGCGGTCCGTGTAACAAGACCACGCGATTACATGTGATGATGTTACTGTCCACACCTCGGTCTGACAGCAGTAACATGGTGCTTACGTACGACAACAGCTGGAACAACAGGGACTAGTGTTGGTTACTATTATTAATTTGGGGCACTAAGCTAATTTAGTGCAAAGATCCAATCTGATTGTCTCCACCTTCTACTGTTAAAAGCGTCAAAACCGATGATATTGGCTTTCCAGTGCTGCTTGATAAATAGGGCGAGAGTGTATCGTATCATTCCTCTCTTCTTTGGAATCATATATGCAGATAAAAATGATAGAACAATCTGAAAAATTGCTTCAAAAATAACAGTTTGGCAATTTTTCTTGTATAATCTCACAAAAATTATGAAATAGCTGTCGCATTCTTAGCACACAAAACCTTAAACAGACCTGGTACTCTTCTCATACAAATCCATCACAGGCATGGGACTAAAATAATAGAAAAAAATGAGCTTACACTTCTTGGAAATCATTTAATTTCAGTTCACAGGCCATTAATCTATCACCATGAGAAGGAAGCCCTAATTTCACTCATGATACATTTTTCGTCTATCCACAAGTTGAACCTTGAACACTTTTTGTTCAGGAGACAGATGTGCATGACTGAAATAAGCTTTCAGACTTAAGATTAAAATAAACATATATATACCGTATACAAATATGTGTGTTTATTTTAATCTATATATAAAGGTTCTTAATAATAATATTTAGCACCGCGTCTTACTACCGGTTTGGGTTATACGCTTTAAGTACTAATTACTCTAATGGATTAGGATTTGGGAAGGTTGAATTAGAGGAAGTGAACCCGCATTTGCGTGGAGTGAGAGTGGAAAACCATTTAGGGAAAAACCAACCCCAGTTCACCCGACCGAGATTCAAACCTTGATCTCCCTGTCCTCGGCAGTAGAGCTCAACACGACAAGCGTGTTAGCCAACTACGCCACCGAGGCGGGTATATAGAGGTTCTTGTTTGCAAATTTGGAACATTTTCAGAATAAAATTGGATTACAAATTTCATGGGATTTTTTTTTTTTTTGCCACTTCACACAGCAAGAGAATTTTTGGTGGTATTAAAGGAACCATAAAAAGGTCAGTTTGGTGTCAACTATGATTNTTTTTTTTTTTTTGCCACTTCACACAGCAAGAGAATTTTTGGTGGTATTAAAGGAACCATAAAAAGGTCAGTTTGGTGTCAACTATGATTGAGAAAAGAAAATGTTTCAAATGCAGAGGAATTTGCTCACATAGCACAAACTAGAAACCCCAAACTGCACATAAAATTCGTTGATAATAAGGAAATAGAGGAGAACACAATTAGTTTCCTCAGGAAGCTGTGGGAAAATCTCAGTCCTGTACCAAACTGCCAGTCTATACACCATGTTAGACCACAAAGCCATAATTATATTTTGATGAGTCGAAATTCTTGCTTCAAGTTATTTACTATAGTCAAAATTAAACCGTCGGAAGAGTTAAGTAAATTAGAAAAATTTTGAAGTGAAAATTAAATAAGCAAATCAAGATAATGAGCCTCAAAGATTATTTATTCAAGTAGAAGAGTAGGTGATTGTTAAATATGAAGAGGACAAATTTCCAGGTGTGGTGACTAAAATTGTAGAGAACAATGACCTTGAAGTAAATGTCATGCACTTGTCAAAAACTGGATCATATTATAAATGGCCACGACACGAAGATAAAATATTATATAAAAGTGAAAATGTCATTAAAAAATCAAACCACTTGTTGTTGCAAGAACCAGAGGACAATTTTTATTTTCTGAAAAAATGTAATTGTTGCATAGGCCTAAGTGTTGTAGTTAAGAGACATAAAATCATCATTAAAATAAAATATGATACAAAGTCTTATAAAGGGCTTGGTGTAAAACAAAGTTTTGGGTGTAAAAATATGGTGTCAGATGTATACTTTCAGAAAAATTACACCCCGATTGGCTTACCACCCAACACTGATTTTTTTTTTATTATTGTAGATTTGATATTTAGTATTTTTCATTGTAATTTTAAGGAAGCATATTATCTTAATGTAATATATTTGATATGCTATGTGAAAAAAAGTTCTAAGTCTTCACAATTCTCAGATAATTCAGATTATAATTGGAAATGTGTATTTGTCAGCACTGTGTGTTTCACACCCGACATCAAACTTATTAAGTAAAAAAAAATTGTTTGTGGAAGTTTTTTTTAAATTATATATATTCATGATATAAATAAAAGTGTTCTGAATGTATTGCATGTCCTAAATTGTCCTATTTTTTGACAAGAATTTAAACTATAGAACATGAATGGTTAATAAATGCTTCTGATTTTTACACCCGAAAATGTGAAACCACCCAATAGTAATAAAAAAAATGAACACAAACCTGAAATAAGAATAATTGTTTTGGGTCATTCCATAGCATTTCAAAAAAAGGTGATTGCCGTGCCATTTTCTAATATTTTTTATATTTTACACATTTGTGTTTACATGTTGATAGTTGAAAACCAATTTTTGTTTTTAAAAAACCCTCACTGTTTTGGTAGGTCCCTTAAATGACATTTGGGACACCTCAAATTTTGCAACTGAAAGCATTTGTGCTTAGTGCTATAGCATTTTTCTTAATTGATAAAATTAAAAGAATTAATAAACCATAGGAAGAAAAATCTGATTGTTTCGGGGTTTTTTATTTAATTTTCTGATGTATTTTTTTAAATTTAATTGAAAATCAAAGTTTATTTATGAAAGTAGCAATTTTTTTTCTATTTTCAAGCCAAATTTTCACCAGGTAGGGCACAAACTTTTTTTTTTAAGAACCATGGTACCAGTAGATATTACCTAAAGGTGAGAAAACTTTAGTTGATGAAAATGGATAGACAATACAGCGCCACATCCAAATTCATAATAACAGTAAATCCATGTAGATGTTAAGAGCCCTGGAAAATATGTGAAAATAATTTCCTCAGCAAAAATGGTAAGCCCTTTCATTCTTTCACATATAAATTCTCATGTGCTGATATAACTAGTCGGTTCATAAAATGCACATTAAGTTAAATACCTCATTTTTTTTAATCCACTCACATTTTAAATTAGCAAACCTATTTCAAAAATCAATCCAACAACACAATCAGGCAAGTACCTCAACATGTAAAGCTCAAAAATAACTCTCATTCCAAATGCCCAGCATAGATAAGACCTATTTTTTCTATTTATAAATTATTTGCCTGCTTTGCAACACAAATGCCACTATCTGACTTTTAGTAAGAACTTTCTCCCAAATGGTATAGACAGTGCACGCAGTGCTTTAGTTGACTGGGGAAACACATCAGAATCTACTTATGGAGTTGAGGAACTATTACTATTATTACTATTGAAAATATGTCACCTTTTCTTTAAGTCCTGGTTCCAGACAAAGGCTTTCCCATAATCCCTCAAATTCTGCTGAGGGTAAGGTCCAGTGTAGAGCTGCTTTGACGGCCTGCCCTTCGTTGTCATCTGTTGCGAATTCCTCTGAATTACTTCCTTCCTTGTTAAGAGTAAAGAAGTAATATCGCAGAGTGGTGAGATCCACAATACTATCATTCAACTGAAATACAATAAAGTAACTGAAGTGATGTGAAGGAAATAATCATAAAATAGATTGACTCAAAATATTTTATGTAAGTCTTACTTAATGGCACACTGCTGTAATTTCTGCCCATGCTTCGCACACTACTAAAAGAGATGGAACAAGAAACTATGATATCAAACAGTAACGAATAAACTGTAGGAGTGCAGGGGACATGAGAAAAGGTCAGTGTATTTGTAGCAAAACTTGTTTTTTTTACCTAAATCAATTATCGCGCCAGTAGAAACTAAGAGTTTAATTTTCTTCGTGTGGTGGTATTAACAGTGCTTGAACATCTATCAGGGTGTCCTAAAATTTAGTGACACATTTTATCTTCATTTAAAAAGTTTCTCATCAAATGTTAATATACTCATAAAAGATATTAAAAAATTACTGTTGAGCTTGATCTATGTAGAATATTAAACTCTATGTTATTATGTTATTATATTTATTTTGGCAAAC
>CABFOW010001102.1:0-19193 GCA_902141385.1 Timema californicum | reverse complement strand
CCCCCCCGCCATCCCAACACGTTTTATATTAATCTTTTTTATGAATAATAAGTTTTAAAATTTAAATAAACATTTTTTAAAATTTGTATTAACATTGTATACTAGTAATTAAAAATATATAACACAGCTACAAAAAAAATGACAGTTTGAATCACATTATAATGTACTGATTTAATGATTATGGTATTTCATAATTTGAGTAAAACAACATTTTCCCGGATTTTTATTGTAATTTACCAAATTCCCGACTTATTCCCATTTTTGTCCGATCATTTCAAATTCCTGGCTAGTTACCGTTTTCCCTGATTTTCCAGGATGGTAGACACCCTGTTGTTTATAATGACACCATTTCTTTTGTTTCTTGGACGATGTAGGTAGAATATGGAGACTGCAAACACAGTATTTTATGGATGAACCGAAATTAGATAGGTCCTATGATTCCAATAGGGATCAATATAACTATATGGTCAAGAGTTGGGGAACATGAGAGAGTTGAGAAAGTAAGGATGAGATGGTATTGAGACGTAAGGAGGATGGAAGAGGAGAGGATGACAAAAAGATTAGTGGATATGAAGTATGTAAGGGAGAGATGGCAAGGGGAACCAAGGAAGAGATGGGAGGAACAAATAGCAGTAAGTGTGTAAGTGAGAGAAGTAGAGTGGAAGGAATTAAAGAAGGAAGAATGGTGGAAGGACAGAAGGAGATGGAGGCATTTTACTAAACAGACACAGCCACAGGCTGGAAACCGTTCATGATGATAAATGTACCAATTTTAATTTGTATCGAATTAAAGTGATTTTTGATCAAGGTTTTAAGACTACTTTTAATACTTTTTGCCTAGTTAAAAAAGACTACAGTGATAAAACAAAAATGAATAATGTCCTCAAGGAATCCCGAAAATAAATGGTTACCAGTGGCGATTATAAATTGCTGGTACTATTTGTAAAATTACATTCTATTTTAATACAGTATTCACATTTAAGTTGAACTAGTTAGCTGATTTTTAGAACTGTAAGATGGTTTAGTATTTATTAAAGTATAAAAATGTTGAATTAAAGACTCATTATAGTTGGGTGTACTAATACTATCAAAATTTTTAACATTCTATAGGGTGGTAGGGGACCCCACAAAAATAGCATTACTGTAGGCCTATCTATGTTTTTTTACAAAAAAAAATGTGAAGCTTAGATGAACCTGGGTGAACAAGCATAAAATGTATTATTATTACTATTTTTATTATTATTATTATTATTATTATATTATTATTATTAGCACCGCGTCTTACTACCCGTTCGGGTTATACACACTTGTGCTAATGTGTAATGGTAGGGTGATTGTGAGCTAGAAAGGAGGACCTACAGTTTAACGTAGGATCCGAACCACGGTGAAGGCCTAACATTCCCCACATTCACAAGTTGTGATTAATACACGTTTTGTTAGAGGTGAAGGAAGGGTTTGGCAATCAGATAAATCTGTGTCGGGACTGAGGATTGAACCCTGGACCCATAGCACAGAAGTCTGACACCTTACCCCTAGACCGCCAGGTCACCTAAATGTAATATTATTGTGTGTTATTCTTACCTATAACATCATTAGTGTATTAATATTGTTTTTATGTACAGTGTATAACCCTAACGGGTAGTAAGACGCGATGCTAATAATAATAATTTATGTACAGGCCTCTACTTGAAGTCAGTCAGTAAGGCTGAAATTATATCAAATTCCTGTCCCTTCCTGTTTGTAAACCTTGTAAACCATGTAAACACTAAGTGTCGAGACAATAAAGCGCATTTGAATGACAATCGTTCTTAAACCCATAGAGATTAACATTCAGGGAGTTAACTGTTTTCATTCGAATGAGCTCCATAGTTCATAGTCTCGACCCTAAAGCCCCTCTTCATTGGGATTGAATCTAAAGCTAACCAGGAAAGGTCGCCAAGCACCCGGGGCAACAGCTAAACTCCTTCAAGGGAATTCAACAGCTCGTATCATCAACATCAAACATGTTCCCTTAGTTTTAGTATTTCTATGGGCTATTTACTTACATTTTGATGGACATTGCATTGTTCCATTTCTTCCCCACTCTCCTCTGGCAGAGACACCCTGATACTCTCAACATAGTCGTTAAGGAAGGTGCTTCTAAACTTGCTGATAACAGTACCAAAATTGAACGGTTTCCATTCATTCAATTCTATTCTCACGGTTTCTTTTATTGATTCAATTAAATCCTTTTCTACTAAACTGTAATAACAAGAATGAGACATTATAGAAGGGATGTTTGATGACCGAACATAAAATGCATCCAGATTTTCCTTTTATCAAAGTTGTAAAATATACCATTTGGAAATGTTGTAATGTGTCAAATTTAATTACATCAAAGACAAACCCTTCCACAAAGGGTCAAGTTAAAAATATAAAAAAGTTTTTGAGAGGAGTTGCATAACCTTTTGGGGAAATATAGTACTTAGGTGAATCTTATTGTTTTATATCTTTAAATCAATTTTTTTTATAGATACTTAGAGGAAGTTATCCTTACTTAAAATCATGGAAATATAGCTTCATATTAATGCAGTCCACTTAGTATTTTTTTGAATTTTCATTATGGCCATTAAAAACAAAAAAATGTGACAGACCTAAGTTAGAGCATCACCCAACGTCTGTTAATTCACATTAGCAAACAAATGGGGAATTTTTCACCAGCCTTTGGAGGTATATAAAGAAACAACTATTGAATTGTAAAAGCGTGCAGAGTACAAATGTAGAGAAAAATATGGTTTTAATTTTGAAAAACCTGATTCAATGGCCACACAGTCAAAGGAGCTATTCTCTCAGTGTATCAGGGTTCAAAACTAGATTGGTGTAATGAAGGTGGGTTTTTTCAAAATGGTTTTCTACTCCCCTATCACCCAAATGTGGATACACTTCCTCTAAATATAACTTTGCTCATCTCTAATACCAAGAGCGTAATTAGTAGTCCTACATAAGTGTATAGCCTGAACAGGTAGTAAGATATGGTTCTACAAAAAAAATTAATTCAAAACACTCATATAGAAGTAAATGTAAAAAAAGACTATCTTGATCCATCAATTATTTTCATAAAATATTTCATCAAAAAGTTTATCTATTAATACATGAATGGTTAGGTTAAACATGGGTGGAATGGTTTTAGTTACAAACACTACAAAAAATGTGAGCCAAAAAAAAGTATAACATGTCATAATATCTTTCAATGCATTGAGATATTTTTTCCAGTTTTGATCGAAATGTGTGACAAGTCTATTACAAGTTGTTTAGTTAGAAGATGTAGGCTATATAAGTTAAAGTGTTTTTATTCAAAATTATAAAACAATACTTATTCACTTATTACATTAGGCTTGTTATGTAAAAACACAAATTGTTGCATTTGTAAATGGTTAGGCCTAAATCATATTAATAAATATTATAAATCCCATTGGGTTATCTTCTGGGATTTTGTAGAAGATACAAATTAGGTTAGGTTTCTTTAGTAGCTTTAAATTATATAGAGTGATTTAACAGTATATTAATTTTGTTATAATTGGAAATTTACTTTTGTTATTTGTATAGGCCTATGGATGTTAAAATATATAAAATTCATAATTATATGACATAGTAAAAAATGAAAGAATCTCATAATCGATGGCACCATTTCACCCGATTCTTTATATGTTGAATGTAACAGTTAGTTGGTAATAGCATGGAACAAATAAAACCCGGTCGTAGCATTCACACAAAGTGATGCAATACCAAAAGAAAGAAAACGGATACAACAGATTATTTTCAAAATATGTATGGGCTTATATTAAAGATAAATGAAATGATTATATAAGTAAGTTCAAGGATATGCTGTTTTAAGTTGTTAGGTATAAATTTAATAATAGAATAGGTTAAAATGGCTTGGTGTCATTCTATTAAGGTATGGTTGTTCCTAAATTTCTAACCTTAGGGTCTTATTTTATAAATAAGCACAAAGTATTGTGATACATTTTTATAAGAACCCTAAAATTAAAATTGATCAAATCAAAGGTTCGTTTAGGGTCTAATAGATATTAACTTACTTCTCGATTAGTGAAATTTCGATTTCTAAAATATTTTTCATAGTTATGCCTTTAAAACCATTTACTGAACTAAAAACACATTATTAATTGATTCGAACTATAATTGTCGACTGACAAATAAAATCAAAATTGTCTCCCGCCAAAGAGAGGTAGAGAAAACTTAATTTATCATTACCAAAAAAAAAGATTTTTTGTTGATTTGACTAAATCTCTAATGATTTCTTAAACCATATAAACTAAAATTGCAACTTAATAGATAGAAATATATTTATAAATTTTGTTTTAACAAGGTGAGATCTAAATTTAGAAATTTAAGAAAGATTAAAATAAATATTGTACATCAGCCTATTGTATTGCAAATAATTGCTTCACAATAAGTAAAAAATTTAGTTGGACCTTGAGCCCAGGGGAGCAAAAGTGGAGTCAAGTGGAAAAAGAAGTGTGTGCCATTATATTTGGCCATCTATTCATCCTAATAATGGACAATCATTCGTTTCTCTCCATCTTTGGATCATCAAAGGGTCTTTCTGTTTTGTCTTCTCTACGACTCCATAGGTATGCTATATTTCTTCAAGCATTCAATTATGACATTCAATATCGTCCAGGTGCGAAGAACGAGAACGCAGGCTGTATGTCACGTCTCCCTCTGAAAGACCAAGCAGATGATTTTGACAGAGATTTGGACGTTTTTAGTAAAGGCCAAATCAATGTACTACCAGTTACTGCTATTGAAATAATTAAAAACAAACAAAGAAAAGGAGGCTGTGGAACTCATACAAACATTCAAAATGGGGATTACCTTAAAACCCATGGATAGTTGGGGACACCCACAGCATGAGTATTCATTATTACATGTTTATATTTTCTGGGGCCAGCGGGTAAACATACTCACATGCCTAAGATCCAAATTATTAGAAGAGCTACACGAGGGGCACGTGGGGGTGGTTAAGATTAAAGTATTGTCCCGCGAAGTTATGCATGGTAGCCTTAAGTCGATTTGGGTATTGAGAAAATGATTTCAAACTGTTGTTCTTGCCAAGAGATTAACTCCAACCCATCCTAGATATCCTACCATAAGTGGCAATGCCCTTTATTGCCCATGGAAAGGCTCAAATGCATGTAGTTTCTTATTATTGTTGATGAGTTCAGTATGTAGGTTGATGTCGAACCTGTAAAAAATATAAATTCTACAACAATATAAATGAACTTTTTTTTACAAATTTTGGTGTTCCCCACATCATCGTTTCAGATAATTGACCCAATTCACCAGCTTAGAATTCTCGAACTTCTATTCCGGGTTAGGAATCAAACACAATTGATTGAACCGTATCATCCCAATTTCAATGGTTTAGTGGAGAGGGGGGTGCAGACTTTTAAAGCCTCTCTCAAAGCAGCCATACTGAGTGGAACAATATTGGTGATGCTATAACTAAGTTCCTGATAGCCTATAAGAGGATTCCCCACTCCATCACTGGACTATCTCCTGCATCTCTCTTTTTGGGACATATGTTGAGGAGCTGTATAGATTTAGTGAAGCCATTAGGTCCAATAACCCTTCAGTGGTATTCCTAAAATCCTGTGAATGTTCCAAGAATTTTTCAGGAAGTTCAAATGTCGCTTTTTGTGCCTATAAAAGCCCAGAAAAAAAGTGGCTTTTGGGAATTGTAAAACAAAAAAAGTTATTTACATTATTTGAATGTGTAATTTGAAAAAGGAGTCAAGTCCATTGGTTTTAGCTCTGAGATATTCAATAAAAACTTAATAAATCGATAATATGTTATTATATAGTTTGAAAAATATGTTTTAAAAAAGAAATTGTGTGTAAAAACAACAATCATATTAGAAGGACTTATACCCTTTTTCAAATTAAATTGAAAATTGAGAATGTACATAAGGATGTTTTCATTATTATTTTATTTTCCCGTGTTTACAAATAAATTCAGTTATTTTATGCTAAGTTATACTTTCAAAGGTGTTTTTCAACCCTTTAGGGAGCCTTAAAGTGCTAATTAACCAATGTGTTTATGTTGTTTTGTAATGCTAATAACAATATATTAATATTGTACAATCAAATAACCTGTTTTATCTCTTTAGCGACATTGTGCCACTTGTTTGTATCTAGTTCATTCGTGATCTCTGTTTGTTGTTGGCCATGCTAGTATCGATTGGTAAAAGCCTAAATATTCATCAGGAATGTAGCGTATTGTTTTGTTCAAGTCTTCAATTTTCTTCTTGTTGATGGGTACACAGCTGTTCTAACCTTACTATAGTTTTGAACTAAGTAAGTTATTCGTAAGAGAAAGAATTACACATGATGGCAATAGATATAATATGCCATTAGAACATGCTTCAGCCTAGCGCCACCATTACCTGGATGAGAGTACCGGAAATGGAAATGAAAAAAGAGAGCAAAGAATAACAAAACTCACAGCCATCTAGATAACTATATAACAACAGCCATCTGGATAGGAATATGGCAAATTTAAAGACGACATATCAGTACTGAAAAGTTGGAGCATGAATGTATGCTTAAGAAGACCATCTACAAAATTGCGTATTATTTCAGTGCCAGTCATAATTGAACTATATTCAAACTAAGAAAGAGAAGCTATACACAAATTGATTTTTTTATTTCTAGGTATTTCTCTGCCTATAGTTTCTATAAAAAAAATTGTTTTCTTGTAGAAAGAGAGCTACCATGTTTTGAAAGCCAGTACGTCAACTGTGTCCACCATATTAACCGTAAACTTTCTTTTATCACTTGCTTTACTTATCATTTCAATGTATTCTTTTGGTGTGTACACCCGATCTACTTTTCTTATTAGCCTTTTTACCACAACAAAATCTTAATCAGAGGGAAGATATGAGTGCCCTATAACTGGAAAATAGTGAAAGATTTTCTGAAATCTCCCTAAGCCAGTTAATGCTATACAGTCTTACAACTGTGTGGTTCCGGTTATGTCCACCACAACCCTCAGAAAATAGGTTTAGCTCATTTACAGCACTAGGCATTTCTTTATCGATACAATCTAAAAGTAGCAAACCTCAGTGGTCCTTTATTTGCTATACCCTCATGATAAACATAAAATCGCGAATTCATTGTTTTGAGGTCATGAATGTTAAATGCATTAACCCACAGACGTCTATTATAAAACATATTTTGTACTGGAATATTCGAGAGGGGAAGATTTTGCATGAAATCAAAGCACACAGCAGAAACACACTCATCACATATGCATTGCTTCTCAATTTCATTAACTTTTTTGTAAAACTTTTCGTTACGTCTTTATTGAACAAAAATTCTGCAACAGCTACTCGTTTAGCTGCATCAATCAAGTGTGGACTCTTTAAAATCTTGAATGACAATTCCTAACATGTATCGCATGTGTCGATCTGGGGTCTTTCAAAACGATATGAAAATTGTCATGAAAATACTTGACATAGAATTTGTAAGACAAATTTGAATTTGCATGTGTTTCTTTAAACAGAAAATGCATCACTTTCACTATAAGGTGAGCATCAAGGTAAGTGATATCACGTCCTCAATAATGTGTTTCTCTTAAAGGAAATGAAAAAATATGATTGTGAGTTTTTAACGATTCCTTGCCTGTAACAGCTCTAGGATTTGGATTTTTCCCCCTTTGGTCTGGTGGTGACTTGCTAAGAGTAATAAGTTTACATAACCCCTCAACATGTTTTGTTGTTCCATGCAAGCTTAAAAATGCTGCTTTGCAGACTTGCCTTCGATGTGAGTTCACCATCACATCATGTAACCTCGTTACAACATGAAAGGAAAAGGCTTGTTTTGGCTCACCGGTTCTGTATCCATTTGGCTGTTCTACAACGAGGCCCCACATTAGGTACAAATCACGGCTCAACTTGTTTCCAAATGAGTGGAGGGACCGTGGCTCGAAGTCCGCCTCTAGATGTGCCCCGCCTAAAGAGAAACAAGAGACGATCGACATGTGCAGATCCGTGCGCGCCGACAACAGTGTGGTGGTATCAACGGTCGGTTGAACGGCACGTGATTTGAATTATACCCAGACTGTGTGAGAGTATTCCATAACTATGCACTCCCCTCACCCCTTTTTGCTGCCTTGCTTCCCGCGCTGTGAGAACACGTGACTCAACTTAGGTGTATATAATGGCAGGACTCTATGGCCATGACACACATTTCTCCGTATTTCTTTAGGGGAGGCACTTAGTGTCAAATGAGATTTAGTTTATTTATATCAAAATTCTGTTTGGCTTATGATGGATTCTAAATTACTGTTTCGGCGATATCTGCTTAAGATTTAACTTTGGTTATTCTAAATTGAGGCTGCGGAATTTTTAGTAGAGATAATGGTAGCGCAGTTGGACTTATATAAATTTTTGTATAGGCTAACGCATTTTATCCTCTTCACGGGGGATTGGAAACTTGCAACACCGCCATTTTGATATGCGGAATATTTGTTAAAATGTACCCTTTGGTACTTTAGTAGAATCATGTTGAATGATTGTATTACTTGTCGTTATTGGGGAATTAAATTTCTATAGATCCGAACTTGGTTAGTCAAATCTGGGGCCGTGAGCCCGCGCTTCTAGTTTGTTAGTTTTGTTAGCAGTTAGGTTACTAAATTTAATAGGTCCCTTTTAATCATGGATCTTGGTTCTAATTTTTGGGCCTTATAATGGCTGTAATGATAAACTTTTTTCTAGGGCACTTTGTCATGTACGTTAGTTATTGGAGAGTCACCGATGGTGACTAGTATTTATCTTATGATTGTTTTTAGTCTGCAGGTTATTGTTTCTATCTTCAATTATTATCATTATACACGACATATTTGTACGAAGGTCAATTTAAATGTATGTTAGTATTGTGGGTCCCTTAGCCGGCCATCTTAGAGCTTGGGTTCGTGCCCCAAATAATTTATTTCAGTATTGTTTATTATGGCCATATTGTATTGATATCTGCGCTTAACGCTGGGCTTGTCTCGCCCTCTCTCTTCGAGTATATTTTTTGTTTGAATAAAAAATAAACTCTCTTGTGATCAACCTGACTTTTATTTATGGTATAATAAAAAAAGGGGGGGTTACAATCATAATGAAAAGATGAAGAACTTGATTTGCTTTCTTCCTTACGTCGATGTCTTTGTACTGCAGGGTTATTATGACCACGACGCAAAACGAATTTGCGACCGTTAGCAGAGAGACGCTAGACTTTGCGTCAAAAGTTATTATGGCCGACCACTTTGCGAAAGCAAAGTCCTTGCGAGCGCAAATATTTTCCTAGTTGCGTGACGCTAAGTTGCGCAGACATTTTACTTGTCCTTTGGTTTGCGTTATGAGGTTATGTTTGCTAGTTTTTGTAATTTATTAGGTGTTTTGTGTTACATTATTTAAACTTGCCATCGCATTAGCCCAATATAATAATCCCAAAACGTTGTTGTGTGTTTTTCACATAAATCTAACTTTAAATAGGCCTATATCATAATGTAGGGATAGTACGCTTATACTGAATGCTAAAATAATATTTTCTTTGAAACATAACACTATCAAATTGCATTATTAGTCACCATCAACACACTTATCATTCTGTTGACAAGGTAATAAAAATGCAGGACTAATTTGTTCAAGAAGCCTCAACAAAACTTTAATAATGTAATCCTATTTAAACTGAATCGTACATATAGTAGTAGCTACTATCCACATTAATGTGAGTTGTAGGCCTATGAAATAATGCAACCAAGACTGGAAAAACCAAAATAGGCCCTAGCTTAATGTTTACATGTGGTATGGCTTAGGCCTAGGTTTTTTAATCATAAAAGGTTTACTAAATTTATCTGAAATCAATAATTAGTTGTTAGGCCTAGTTATACTGAAGTGAATAAATTGCAAACAACTCATTATAAAGAAATATAATATCCTTATATTCTTAATCACTTAACTAAAGTCTCAATAATTCCTTTTAATTAAAAGATGCATTTTACTTTTTTTAGCCATCCAAACCACCCTTTCGTTTACTTTTTTTGTTAACTTAGTAGGACGACTGACATTAAGTTGTCGAAAATATTCAGTGTGAAAACAATTTTTGGGAGATTTTGAACGCTTTCATCAACTTTAAATAATTAGTTTTATTTTATAAGATCTTCACACCGCATATTTGATTCAATCTCAAACATGAGAACCTTTTCAACACTGTAAATTAATAAAATTAGCACAAAGTCGGCCTATATATGTTCAAGTGGAGTACTGTATAGATAGGAAGTTATCTTTATCTAATCTCAACTCAATCAAACAACATAAAATTTAAAACACCTTACTGTAGGCCTATATCTTTGAACGTTCAATTTTTGGCTTGACAAAATCGAGAACGGTTTTACAATAGGCCTACTAAGAAAGCCAAAATACAAAATATTAATCTACTGTGTGATAAATGTTGTTTTTGAAACAAAGTTTTATAAGGCGTATATTTGTTTTGTTGTAAATTAAAGTTATTTTAATTAAATTAGGCCTAAATATAAGGAGAAGTGTACATTATAAACTGTTGAAATTATTTTAAATTAATGGAATAAAACACACTTGTTCCAGTATCAACATGAATACATGAAGAATAAAGCATTGGGTTGTAAAGCATACATCTTACAAAAAACATAGTTTCTTTATTAGCCAACTTTTCATATTAATTTATTCATTTCCCCGTGTGACATTACTATTGTAATGCATAGTTCACATGATTTTTTGACTACAATAAGTTATGTGTATTGAATAATGTAAGCTTAGTATTTTTTCATTTCAAATCGTAAGCAAACAAAATTATGCAAGAGATTTATTAAATTAAGTTGGGTTAATCATCCTTTATCTATGGGGTTAATCTTTCTTGCAAATAATGTGACTTGTGATCAGCTGTTTGGGAAAATAGAAATAAATTAATAATGTTCAGTCACGAATACCAGCATTCTTGAAATAAATGTAACTTATTTCTAGCCTCTAACTTCTTAAAAGGTAATATTTTTTGGAAAAGTGTTGCCAACTTTTGACGCAAACTGATTTTATTCTGTGCGTTGACGCTAGAAGCAAAGTCGAAGCTAAAACTAGCGGACGATACAAAGTGTGGTGGTCATAATAACCCAAACGCTATATTTTCCTATAAAGTGAAGCTAACTAGCGGTAGCAACTAACTTTGCGTCAAATGGTCATAATAGCCCTGCTGGAAAACATTCAATCAAACCTAGGAGGTATAAGTATTAAGAATTTTTTTGTTTCAATAGAATTTAGTTTACCGATTACATCAGCCTTTACAATATCATCAAGGTCCCCGAAGCAGTTATTACGACATCTGTGAATGAGAGGAATAAGCTATTTCAAACTTCTATTTTTCGAGATATATTATGTTTGGTAGAAGGGCCTAGCCAAGTTAACTTTGTAACAGATTAAATATATATTTCAATTATAATTACAGAGGTTCATTGAATTGAATAATAACTATATCTTTTGTGTGCTGTATAGACCGATTAGTATATCGAATGATACAGTTAAAGGTTTTTTTAACACAGCTACCGGTGTACTCACATGGTTTTAACAGAACAGGAAGTGTGTACATCACTAGTCAAAGATGCAAGTAATAGGCCTAACGCACACATAAAAGGGGTGGAAACATTTGGAACTAATAATTCAAATATGACTATGTTGCTATTCACACAATATATTATGTTGTTAGATTTGAAAAATTACACCAGAACATGGTAATTGACCCTGGGACCCTTAGCTTAGCGCACCAATGCTCTTACCACTAAGCTATTCAGAACTATCCTTCATTTCCATCTTGTAAGCCTCGCTGGTTGCATATTAAATTGTGTAAGCCTTCGCTTATTTCCATAAAATACTCTACTAGTAATATGACTGAACAATGGGATTGTATGAGCGATCTGTCTGTTTAATGTAATTAAGAGTAACAAAAAAGTAATTAAATTCCGGAGGACCAGTTTTAGTTAGATACACTAAAACAGAGAAGGGAGTTGAACGTTGGTTTAATAAGATGTAATGTGTAGATCCTACCTTGAGAGTTGTCTTGACAGGAGATCCAAGAATACCTGGGAGCGATGGTCTTGATATTATGGATCTGAGGTTGGTCTTCTAACTAATATTAATTTGCGAGAGGAGCTCCCCTAAACACTCGCGTTTAATAAGTACATATTATATATATGAAGTAAAAAACACACATAGAGAACATTATCAACTTAATATTTATGAAGAATCGCGCACTAAAATCATTTTCCACAGGGTTTGTTTAAGAGTACGTATTCGAACAAAACCGAGCAAGAGCAAAGAGAGGTTCACCAAGTTGTGTTAATAGATTAGAATTCAATGACCACTATTTGAGACGGAGTAAGCGACACATGTGTGTGGGTTTGCTTGGGCTTAGGAGGGAAGAGGGGTGGTTAATTCCAAGAAATCTGCAGTTAGTAAGGGAGGATAGGGAGGGAAATAACCAGATGAGACTAGCAAATAATGAAATATGCAACAAAATAGTGAATCATGAAATATGCAACAGGGATAAGCAGTAGAAATTATTACAACTTGGGTATGTGGCACAAATATAGTGCTGACATTTATGGTATATTGTGGGAACAAATAAGTACTAAATGGTCTTCACATTTGCGGCGCACTCTATTGTTAACATAAACTATTAATACTAGTGGATTTTTTTAAGGTGATATGCTGCAAACT
Organism: Timema californicum; assembly: GCA_902141385.1. NCBI lineage: Eukaryota > Metazoa > Arthropoda > Insecta > Phasmatodea > Timematidae > Timema > Timema californicum. Next base: position 6,405 of record CABFOW010001102.1, on the reverse strand, counting down.
TGTTTAACCATATTTTCACTAAACTTAGTTTTAAGTTTCTGTGAAAAACTTCAGCAAATATACTAAAACCCTTTAACAAATAAAGTTTATTTTATATAATAGCGCTACACATAGACAAAATGTTTGAAAGTATGATAGTTTTAAATTAACACATTATTTTCTAAACTTTACTTACTTCCAATTTTTGCCTGGACTTTTTGCTGGTACTTCTTTACCTTTGTGATTAATGTGTACTACACCTTTATTTTTCAATAGAGAAATTTTGCTTCTTTTGTAAATCTCATTGTTTCACACACCTTTTTTTCTTTTTGGCAAATAATTGCCACTCTCATCATGATCTAAGTCGCCATTAAAATAATTCATTATAATGTTTACTTGAAGCCCCTAATTTTTTAATGGAAATGGTGCCGAAGATTTAGAAAACATTGTTGATCTCTGGGGTTATATCTGAATAGTCAAGTACACTTGACTTGATAAATTTACGCATTGTGATCAAAGACTGCAACATACTTTTTGAACGGCGAATTACCCTTTACATGCCCTTGATTCCACAGTGCTGCTTCCTACCAGCGATCTTAGAAACTATTTTAAATGCCATCTATCAGTAGGGAATGAAAACGAATACAACATTTTAATATCCATTCCCGCTTTTCTCCATACATTTCCAACACAGCACAAAACCACAACAAAAGCAATACAGCTATAGTTAAATTATCACAGATAACAGATCACATTATTCTAGTAGACGAAAAATTAAACAGTTGCCAGTCAAACTCCGCGTTGACGGCGTGTAAAGGGTAACTTGCCGTCATCCTTGGTCTCAAGGGCTTGTGAGGGGTGCATCGACACACTTCATGACTATTCGGACGGTTCTACACTTGATCACGTGATTGCCAATGCAACTATCGAGTGAACGTCAGTGGTTGACGGCGCGTGAAGTAGACTATTCGGATACAGCCTTGGCGTGTTCTCAAAAGTACAAAGATTACATAAAGGCATTTGAGAAATGTGACAAATCCAGAACTAGTAACCTTTTTCAAATGACCCAAAATTATTCACAGCTACAAAATACTCTTCCATATACAAAACTTAACTTGTTTCTTCACAGAATTGTGTCTTGCCTTTTAGAATATAAAACCACTGTTAAATCATTTTCATTAAAAATGCGACTTACCCCCTTTCTCAAATGACTGATTCATTTAATAAAACAAGGGGATATCACATATTTCCGCCATGTGGATCAGATGAAGCCGGTGAGGGAGGAACTTAATAGACAAAATATGAACACAAATAGTACCCAGACTCCAAGCTCAAATCCGAGCCCATCTAAAAGGTCAATAGTAGTTGAGCCATCTGAACCCACATTGCCATCAGCACCGTCCACTTCGCCCAGGAGTCAGTTTGAATCACCCACTCAGGAGAAGAGAACCAGCCCTCCTCATGAAATAATCTCACCTAGGCGTAAGCCTTTGGACCTACTCCAGGAGATGAGGCAGCCCATCAACGAAGATTGAGCCTTAAGAGGTACGTCAGCTCGATTGACCTCTTCTAGGAGTTGCTGCGTAATTAAGCAGCTTGTAAGGCTCAAACTCTGAAGAGAGGAGATTTTAAGAACATGTTTTTTTTTCTCTCGAGGAGTTCAGTTCAAGTTATGTCAAGTTTTCTTCCATTGGTCAAGGGTGGTGTTCAGACTAAGAGGGTAGGAGTGTTATGAATGTTAAGGAAATGTGTTGAAAAGTAATAGGCTACACTGGGTCATACGACATGAGTTGTGAAGGTTATAGTGACAGTGGGTGTGGAAATAACTCCCATTGAGTTAGGATAGTTAAGTTGAACAGTATTTGTTTACACAGTATCAAATAAGGATATATTAAAATTTAATATAGTGCTTGTATCTTGTATAATGTAATTTGAGTGAGTGTCAAGACCATAACAATTAGGTACTTAAAAAAAAATTCAGTGTTGTATCCTTTCCACAATAAAAGAGCATTAAGTTTGTTGCTCACAAGAGTTGATCTCATAATATTCTTCACCCTGCTTACGACTGACAAACCCCTTTCAGCTGCTCAGCTAGTTATTGGTATGATCAGAAAAATCCTCAATTACTTTATTTCCCAAATTGCAGGATTTTGTAATGAAAATGTAGAATGGACCTACTATTTTGGTTTGTAAGTTAGAAAGCTCATGTTTGCATGGTTTTGAATCAACTTTTTCAATGTCATAGTTATCACTCGACTGGGAAATACTTTCTGCATTCAAATTAGGTGCTTCGTCGAAATATTCAGTATCTTGTCCAGGTATCATAGATGACGACTGTCACGGGCAAGAGAGGTCCAGATTTTCATCAGAAGTAGTCGATGAGGTTGGAATTGAAGTAAAAAAAACTATTTTTGGCACTTTTCTTACTAGTTCAATTTCACCGTAATGTTGTTTTTTTTTAACTCTGCACCATTTAATTTCCTACTCATATTTAAAGGCTAAAACTTGGAAACAAGTCACTTAAAAACACACAAAATCACTAAAAATTGTTTGCGTATGAAACACTTGACAGCGAGCGTGGGAATAAAACATCAACATTGAGGATGAAACACCAAGGTCAGAGATCTAGGACTAAGATTTACACATTTCGTATTTTACAAGAAGAATAAATGAAACAAAAGTAGTGGTGTAATTTAATCACTTCATAAATTTCAGTGTGGATAAAATCTCTTAAACATATGGTACTATCGTGCAGCCCCTACAGTCTGGCACCCTAGGTATTTGCCCAGTCACAAACCGGGCCCTCCATAGCGCCTCTTCTGTCCAAACAATATGGCAATATAAGAGATTGTGTGAGGTAGTGTCATAATGCTAAACTTGCTCAGAACACATGAATTGAGCTACATTTGGCCGATGTTGCCCGACAACCACGGGGAAATGGCTTTAGATCAATATATTGGGCTGGTCATCACTGATGGTAACAATTTCGTCCTGGGGGATGTCTTTTGAAAATTTATTATAGTTCCTGTTTGCAGCATGAGGCAAACTACTATCACCAATGCTTCTTCCAAGAGAGTTTGTTCCATGCTAGGAATTTTGTGTAAACTTTTGAGTGAAAATTGTCCATGTTTAACGTAAACGTGCTATGCACGTATTCACCAACTAGGAGATCATATATTTCACAAGAATCTCTTATCTATGTGTATCTGCGGAAGTGCTAGAAGAAATGTAGAGAGATGTGTTTTTGTTCTTATCTAGGCCTAACCTTTAATTATCCATCCTTTCAGGTTGGCTTCCTTCACTATCACATATATTACATTATTGTACATAAATATGTATTGAAAATATTAATAATCATCGTTCCTAAATTATTGTTTTGGGTTACTGTTATATTAAAATTTAATCTTAATCAATATAACAGTAAACCCAAACAACTGTTTAAATTTTGATGAGGTTGTTTAATGCGTTTTATTATTCCTTCATGTTCCAAAGGCGGATCCTGAGCCTGCTGTCGAGGGGGGCAATTTGTTTTTATAAGGCTGCTTCAAATATAGATTTAGTTAATGAAATGTATAAATATTTTCTATAATAAGGATTGGGAGGGGAAATTCCCCCCCCTTTGTTTTGATCACCCACTGTGGTGGTCATGTTAAACATGACTAACTTTTATCTTGCAGGTGTGTACTCATGTTATAAGATTATTGTAAATATTTTAAGTGCCAGAATAAGGACTTTATTTTTAAATTAATGTTATATTCTTAAGTATAATGCTGAGTGTTTTGTGTTCTAGGTAAAGAGCATTGATAATATTTGTTCTATCAATTGTTAAAGGGGAAGTCCCCTTTGTCTATATTCTGAGAGCCAAATCAAATATGTGCAATGTCAGGTTCCGTTGATGTTGAATGTTGACTATTTAACAGGTCAGGTAAACTCGATTGATTCTATTTTGTCCACTGAGCATGTTAATCAATTCAGTTTTTTTCCCTGTCAAGTTAAGGTCATTAAACATTAAAAATTATATTGCATGATTTTATAAGTATATAATTATAGCTCATAAACTATAATTATTTGATATAATTTAATCACTTTACTTTAACCACTTTCACCTTGATATTATTATTTCAAAGGATTTTTTTCCTTACTAATTAATGTATTGGTTGTTTGCTGGTAATTAAAATCGTGAATGTGATTAAAGGTCAGGGGTTGACCAGTGGGCTGGTTTAGTTTTGGGCTTCAGCTTTTTCAAGCTAAAGTAAAGGTAACCATTCAATTATTGGATATTACTAGGTTGATATAATTTTAATTGTAAGTCCCAGTAAGTATAAGGTTGCACAAAATACATTATCTGTGAACATATATGATGACATTAAATATAAAAATCCCATTTGGGATTTCTTTGTGTTTTGTATAAACAATTTACCAAGGGAAATATTCAAGCATTTGTTTGGCGAGCATTGATTCTTACTAAACTTGTTGTTGCATATTTCATGATTCGCTAGTTTGTTGCATATTTCATTATTCGCTAATCTCACTTGGTTATTTCCCCCCTATTTCCCCTCATTCAACTGCAGATTTCTTGGAATTAGTCACCCCTCTATCCTCCTTCTACTCCCAAGTAAACCCTCTTACACCTGTTGTGCATTCCTCCTAAAACAGTGGACTGTGGATTCCAATCTCTATCACAACTCTGTGAAACTCTCTGGCTCGTTTTGTTTGAATATGAACTCGTAAAAAATCCTGTGGAAAGTGATTTTAGTGCGCGACTATTCATAGATAATAAGTTAATAATGTTCTTTGTGTGTGTGGTTTATTTAATATAATATGTACTCATAAAACGCGAATGTTTAGGGGAGCTCCTCGCGCAAACTAATATTCTTAAGAAGACCATCCTCGGATCAAGAAGATCAAGACCATCGCTCCCAGGTATTCTCGGATCTCCAGTAAACGACACCCCTCAAAGGTAGGCTCTACATAATACACCTTTTTTTTCTGAATCAACATTCAACTCCCGTCTCTGTTTTAGTGTAACAAGTTACAAGACAGATGTAACAACTTACGAATTATGGCTTAATCAAATAGGGGACACTCACCGAACCTCCAAGAAAAGCGACGACGCATGGCACAAGCACCGACCACCTCACTCCAAACAACCACCCGACAAACTGACGGAGCGTTCGGCAGGCGCCACCTAGCGTCAAACCCGAGACTGGCGGGAAACAAAGGAAGATAGTTGCTTCTTCCGTCCACGTCAAACTTCGAGGATATTCTACACGTTGCTCGGACTACCACGTCACCCCGTTATTACGCTTCTCCTTCCTTCCCTTTCCTCGCGTTCCTCCCCCTCTCAGACAAATTTAACTTTGTATATAAAGTGGTGCGTTGGTGGTCTATGATCACTTATTATACCACCAGCCTTTCGAAGTGAGAACGGCGACGTAGGGAAGGGGATTATTAGTATTGTTATTGTCTATACCAAAATTATATTTCGGCGTAATGGGGGAACATTCTAAATTATGGTTTGGCTCACTTAATCTTAGTTTGAGTATGTAAACGTACTACGTCATGCGCTTCTCACTGTAACTTAAATGTCGTCGCCTTTCTACCGTCTTTTCGGGCTCCAGCCCTATTTATTACGCCTGTTGGCTTTATTGGAATATTTATATTGTAACGAATACGCAGAGTTAAACTCTACGTCTTGGGATTACTACCCATTCAGTGTTTATTTGTGGGTACGCTTAGGATTAGCTGTTTTCTGGGTAGATTACTTTATGTTAGGAGGCAGGACACTAATAAGGTAGAATGGGACTTGTTCCACTATTGCTTGGTATAGTTGTATAACGTTATGATATTTGTTGGGGGTTATGAGCGGTTAACGCCTGTGTGTTACGCGGGACCTTTGTATATCATAAACTATAAAGATCACTTTGTTGAATTAGATGTTCTTTGAACCTGGGACCATAAACTTCGTTATGAGTCAAGTGGGATTGTTGTCTGACATGTTTAATTATGTTCATAACGCATTGTTGCATTGTTGCATAATAGCATTGTTGAGTTATTGCCTCCATGATCTATTTGGAACGACTTCTGGTTAGGAAGGAAGATGTACTTAACGCTCTATGTTTGTTTATATTGTATAATGTATACCTTTTCATTGTTTATGACAAATAAATATATGTTATCAAAAATTAGGCCATTTCGCCTCATTTTATAGTCATCCTCATCTTACTATAGAAAAGGGGGGGGGGCGGGGTTTGCATTAGTATACCTAAAACTGGTCCTCTGAAATCAAATTACTGTTTTTTGTTAGTCCTAACTACATTAAAGAGACAGATCACTCATACATGTTGGTCCTCCGGGCCGGATAACAGTGTTCACGCGCTATGGAAATAACATTAATTTTTTTGTCTTCTTGCTAATTCAGTGTTA